>JAZHYW010026654.1:0-115749 GCA_037355805.1 Ixodes ricinus
CGGGCTCTCATGGCCCGCCGCGTCACCCCCTGAGCCCTGCACCCCGCGTCCGCCCCCCCCCCCCCCCCCCCCCCCTTTGACGCCACTGTGGGTAGGAGACGCATAGTTCGGACTCCCGAGGATTAGCGTGAATACTAGGAGCGCCAAAGGGAAAAGAAACGGCAATACGACCAGCGGCGGCATTTGGTATAGTGCAGTGGGCAATCGTTGCAGGGGATACCACAGCTTTGCTGGCTAACCACGTTCAGAGCGTGGATTGGAGCCCCAACTTTCTTTTTTCGTTCTCCCAACGGGGTAATGGTATGGCAGCATAACGAACGTTTCTGAGATATTATATGATAACTTTATAAATTAACCGATGTAGTTGTGCGCAGGGAATTAATCGTGTTTACTCGATAACTCTTAATATATATTTTCTCAAGCACCTCATTATGCTTTTTATTATATGGCAGCCGACGTTAATGATATGGCAGCAACGTGAACTTTTCTGAGAAGTTAATGATAACTTCATAAATTATCGGATGTAGTTTTGTGCCGAAAATGTTTTTGCTCGGTGGCTCTCATTAAATAGTTTGCACGAGAACCTGCATTCTACTTTTTTAGTTTATATTGCTAACGAAGCACACACTAAAATCACTCAATTGCAAACTAATAGGCACCTGCAACTTTATTATTTTATGAACGAAAATTTTGAAGGCTGCTTTTGGTGTCTGAAACATTTTAGTGAAGTCAGTCGCATTATCAATCAATGCTTTGTTTTGCAGGGGGGGGAGGAGGGTATTAGCGTATTCAATTATACCATGTCGTACTAGTTTTTCCTAGTGCTGCGAAATGAAGGGCGCCAGAGAGAGGAATGCCGCTTTATACAAACGGTGAGTGACGGGCTAATCTCTGAAAGGGCGAAAAGCGAAGTAGGGGTACACAAAGCCGGATGCAGGTAAGAGGAGAGTTCCTTTTCTCCCTTTTTTTCTACTTCTTAAATTACGCTCCCGCCCCTGTACCTTTGATAGGGCTGCGCACAACTATAGCCTCTGACAGGTTAAAAGTTCAGGGAAGCTCCTCCCAACTCTTTCCTCTTTAGCAAAGCAAACGCTGGAGAGGGAGGCGACCTCCTCACCAGCTTCCGCTCCGCTAAAGGGGAAAGGAGAAGAAGGAGCTTCCCTAAACTCTAAACTTTCCACCGAGCTGTAGAGATAGGATTCAGTGTTTTACACGTTCCTCAAGAAGATGAACGAAAGCTCGTTCCTCGTTCCTTTTGATTTCTGGAACAGGTTCTCGTTACAAGTTCCCTTTGGGAGATAGGAACTCGTTCCTGCTACGGTTTAAACAACGGAAGTTATCTTTACTTATGCGTTACTTTTCTGTTTTGCTAATTAACATATTTAGCTAGATCAAACGGATTGTTTTAAATATATATCACATCAAACGGCAACATACTAACAAGACGTAATGGAAGGAAACTAGGAGAAGAAAACAACAGCGCACAAGGTTCCATCTGTGGATATATTCACCTTTAAAAATCTCACCATTTTACCATATTCTTGTTCGTGGTGGGTGATTCAGACGAGCCAAATATGCTGTGATGCAGGAAGGAGAAGCGGGGTTAATCATAATAATCCTTTATTAAGTGGTTATTCCACATTACGCGAGCGGTTTATAACACCCTTACACGTCTCAATCTAACAAAGTCCCTTGTTTGAACTTAACAACAGTTGCTTCGCGATGTTGCTCTTCGCAAGACGAGCAAGTGAAGAAGAGGGTATGGCTTTTGGAAGGTCAGTCTTGGAAACTTCTAGTCCTTCGTGAAGGTCGGATTCCTCCGGTTCGAAGGCAGGGAATCAGAAGAAACAAGAATAAGGGTTAATTTTTTGTATTTTTTTAAGGGACCAATCTTTGAGCCACAACGGGTGCGTTCGATGTCTGGTAACCTGGTGTTTTGTTGCAACTGTAGGTCTCTTTATGGAAGCAAAGCAATAGCCTAATTTGAGAGGTCCCTCTTTCTGTGTATTGTTTTTCAGACTAATATATTTCTTCTTTGTACCGCAGTTTCAGGCACTGAAAAATAAATCAATGCCAGCCAGCTCACCTACACCTGACTGTTGCCAAGTGAGGACCCCACAACATAAACCTTAAGAGCAGTAACAAAAACGCTACACAAGATAATGCTCTTCGTAAAAAAATATTGTTTTGATACTTTCTAGAGTCTCCCCTTTAGAAATAAAATAAAAAATTACCCACTAGACGAAAAAAAGGAACGCCGTTCTTTTTCCCGTTTCTGTAAAAACGTAAAAAGTTTGCATTCCAGTTTCACTGCTGCAAGATGGAACGACGGCGTTCCTTCGTTCCAGAATTTTTGTAAGTTGGGCGAGTTGGTGTGATGACACTGTGAACAGAACAGCCCACAAAAATGCAAGGACAGATAAAAGCAACATGCACCACACATAAGCCCTGACTCGCAACTGAATTTGTACACAAAAGGTTCCCTCGATAGCGGAAAACCTTTAAATGAGTCAAGTGCCAGAAGCGCCACAGCCACCCTTATGCGTAGTGTTCAATTGTCGTTGTCGTAAAAAACTCCACTAGCGTGTGGTATAAGCTATATGGGCCAAACTGGACGGTGCCTGAACGATCGACTTCTCGAGCATGATCGTTCACTGAAATCTATGGTGGGCGATCATCTTCCCGTACATTGCAATTCCTGCTCGTGTTCTCCGATTCTTAAGGGCACAGCAATAATTGGACATTATCGAGACAAGACGACTCTCGAAATCTTGGAACCGCATTGCATCAACTGCTTGGGGGACTGCTGGATTAGCCACCCATCAGTGACACGGCTTCAAACCGAAACCTTGTTTTCGGATCGGACTATGGGGCGAAGACATCGTAGTTAAATGGTGTTGTGTCGCGTGTGACACGCACAGCGTGCCCTGCGTGTCTTTCAGAACGTCCTCCCCTTCTTCTTCCTTTTGTGTATAAATTCAGTTGCGAGTCAGCGCTTGTGTGTTGTGCATGTTCCTTTTCTCTGTCCTTGTCTTTTTGTGCGCTGTTGTGTTCATCATGTTCCTTCGTTCCTCCTAAAAGAACGCGTTCCAGGAACGCTGTTCCTTGGAACGCCGTTCTGTACAACACTGGATAGATTGTAGTTGGTGTACGACTGCTAAATTTAAAAAGAAAGCAAGAATACAAACAAAATTGAGACGAAAAGACCCATATTACTCTTTGTGTCAATTTCCAGAGTGTACAAACAGTTGACTTGCATGTCAAACATAGGAATTTTCTCATTGAGTAACTCAATTATAGGGGGAATTCTAAAACTCGCAATGGAGAGACAATTCGCGCAGAAGGTTTGTTAATAACAAGAAAATAAGTTTCCAGCCCATACACAAAGCTGAAACATTATAAAATAAGCAAAACACATGTTTTAAAGAAAATGTGAGACACCAACATCCAGGAATGGATGCGTAAAGTAAAATTGTTCACACCAAAGTTGAAAAAAGAAATAACTGTCAACGTTGAGTTGACTTTCCTGGGTCGCCGTTGGGTTTGCCCCACAGCTTAGTCCACTCTTCAAAGTCCTTTCCCACGAAATCTCACAGCAGATGTATGAAGCCATGGGCTATGGTATCGATGTTCCAAGATGCAAAAATTCAGTCTAACGTGTCATTTTTATTTTATTGTGAGAAGGAACTCTCTTTGGAAACTACAAAGGTACAAAAGGCGAAACAAAGTCGCCTAACAGGGCGATAATGGTGTCGGGGGCAACGTCCAGCAGCACAACAAAAATAAAAGCGCATGCGGGCGAGTAAGGCTGAAGAATTTGAAAAAAAGTGTAAATTTGTTAAATAATGAAAACGTACACGCGAGAATTCCTGGAGATTTTAAACTTCCTCGAGAATTAATGACCGCCTACTCGCCTTAATTATATTTGTTTTGTCACTATCACTCTGGTTTTAACGTTTCGTATACCACCTGACCCGAATCTTATTTCGGGTAACAGCGCCTCGTCTGCCCTCTGTAAATAATCCATAAAAGACTTCCGTTTTGTTTTGTTTTTTTTTTTTTCCTGACGGAGATGTGAAATTGACTGAAAAACTGTTGTATATGCACCTCTTGCCAAAAAAATACTTCCCATGGCTGTCAAGGTTCATGCTGGCCCACAGGAATATCTGATTTGAGCGTTGGAGTTGCTTAAGGATATCTGAATAACCATCTTAATTCACTGGAAGCTTATTAAACTCAGAATGTGGCTCAATATGTTCAAGCTTCTTGTTTCGTGATTCTTCTGTAAAGGATTTTATGAGCTAATTATGCAACCTCACTCGTGGCGAAGACATAATTAGGTGCTCGAAACTGGCCACATCACGCGTTTTTTAAGGTGTCACCGACTATAAAAGAACTCCGCAATTTAATATGGCTGCTCTGGGAAAACCGGCATCGGTTGCATTTGCGTAGGTGCATGTCATAAAACGACCTTCAAAATCTAACATGCAGTAACACGAGCAGGGTTTGGGTTTGCATTCGATCCCCGCTCGCGAAGCTTGGGCCCAGTGACCTTAACGTTTGATCCAGAGCCACACGGGTTGTGGCGGCTCTTCCAGTCATGGTGCAACAAACACGTGCTGATGATTTGGTGCATTTTTTTTAACCGGGAGCTTGAATAGATCAGTACAGTTGAGATTACGCACTACTCTAACATAAACACGAATGAAGAAAGCTGTGAAAATTGTGTGGGGTGTCTGATGTGAACAGTGACCTGAATACAATTATCTTCCGGCAGATAAGGAGTCAAAATTTTGAACTTAGCGTCGAAAGCAAAATTAAAACTAGAATATACTCTTCCTTATCTTGATGGCGAAATTTAGGTCACTGATTTGCCTCAAAATTCGCTCAATAATACAATAAACACGGTCGAACTAGCATATTGTCGGTCAAACTATTTTTGTTTTCACAAACAAGCTAAATTTTTTAATTAAATCCTCGAAGTGTTTTTTTTTTACCGGCATTAGCACGTGTTCAAAGACGCTGTATCTTGGGCAAATAACAACCTGTTCTGGACGAGTTTCAAGACGTTTTGTGGTGTGAAATAAATGCTGACTCTAGCAGGACAAAAAATAGAAAAAGCGGGACATACAGTGTTTTTTTTAGACTGCCTGCTCTACCAGCACGTTTTTGTGCAAAACATGTGACGACACACCACTCCGAATCGCGGGGGAAATGTGATTGCTGCTCCTGGCGTCTCCTTCATTGGCCGTTTTTTCGATGCCTATATCAAATTTAGAGAATAAATTGCACGCCTGGAGGAGTCCTTCCCGCGTATTCCGCCAATGTTGCTGGTTCCGATAGGAAAGGCTTCATATGGGGACTAAATGTGATATCAATAGGTTTTTGAAGCACGCGCGTTTCATGTACCAAAGATGATTATATGGTACCGTTCTCACAATGAGAGGATTCACTAGACAGCAAGGAACCTTCCCTATTCAATTACGACAAGCGCGACACTCCGAAGGAAGCGGCTTTGGAGCCTGTTTCAAGGCCTCCGCAAACCCCCGGGATACTTAGGCAGTTTGTCTGGCTACGCGCCACGGGTGTCGACGACGCAGCTTGGCTAGACTCGGCGGCTGGAAAGTTGCCGACCACGCCCGACCCTCGGTGGGCATTAAACTTCGCTCGCCGTTCTTTGCCAGGATAACCTGTCTTGAGAACGTGGCAAGGCATTTGCCTTCCGTTTGTGCGTCTTTTCCCGGGGTAGATTTAGCTAACAAAAAGGCACGGACCGAAAAGAGCAGACAACACAGTGTGCGTCTGGTCGCCACTCCTATTGGGCAATTGGCGCTGCAAGTCAGAGGAGCGTCAATTTCGGTCATCTGCATAGACGTTCGCCGTTGAACCTTGGCATGGTTGCTGGTCTCACGTTTTCACAGAAAGATATCTACGTTTTTTTAATATTTTACCAGCTAAAATACGTCACATAAAGGCACATTCGGTAAAAGTTGAAGCTTTCTATCTCTAGGTGCCGAATTTTTCGGCTTCTTTTACAGTGCTAGGATCCATTGTGAATACCCCATAGTTTCAATTCTTTGTGTCTGACTTTTCTGTGCTCCGAGACTTGTTTGTGTACAGTACTGGAAGGATGGTAATTGAAGCGTGGGATCTGCATTACACCAAACTGTCTTAATGGAAGGGGGGCCGAGAAAGAGGAACATTATATATTTTACTCATTTATATTCTTCGTTTTTGTTTCCTTATTCTAACGAGTGAGCGAAGACACTGTCTCAAATCGTAATTGCTACAAAAATCAAGCTTAGTCTTTATTTTTTACTGAGATCTAAACACTGCCGTGTTATGTGAAGGATCGCCTCCCGACCCCAGCGTTTTTAAGGTAAGGGTTTGTTCAACGAGAACTAGTTTCAATCTCGTGAGCTTAGTTCGTTTTTCTAATGGCTGCACGCCGAGCACTCTATACAGCTCAGATGGTGAATCACGCGTGCGAAAGTTATTAGTAATGAACCTTACCACGAGCCTTTGCACTTTGTCCAATTTTTGCATGCAAGTTTTTGTGAAAGGGAACCAAACAGGGCTGGCATATTCAAGCACAAGCCGAATGAGTGTAGGCCAACAATTTGGTATCGCGGGAAGCGTATTTTAGTCGCCTTCTTATGCACCACAATTTCGTTAGCGCACTTTTGGTCACGGCGCAGGCAGGTATCCAGGGGAGGCCCATGGGGCCCGGCCCTTCCCAAAATCTTCCAATTTTCTGAACCTCCTCTCCCCCTCCTGCGATAGGCATCTGCGATAGGCACGTGTATAAGTGATTTAAGAGAGCCGTACATAAAATTCAGATTTGAAAGCTGATTTAAATAACTAGTGCTCCTGTCATATAAATACATTTTGAGACATAAAAGTCTCGTATTTTCTTTTTTTTGCGTGATGAACAGCAATTTCATGTGTCTGTGGGCTGAAAACAAAAATGACCGCAACTCCACGTAGTGAATGATGTTGATTGGGGCGAAGCTCTGGTGGTGCTGATGATACTGATTTTGTTCATTGGTAGTGCTGATGGTGCTGATTTTTTTATCGCCCACGCAAAAGACATCCAACGAGTTGTCTTTTCGTTCGTGGCATCCATGTCAGAAAGAGAATGTGAATGGATGATCGCATTTGTTGACGCACGTGTCTCGTTAATGACGCAGTTTAACGCGATACATACTTGACCGCAGCGCCCTCTCCTATATAGACGTTGAGCGGCTACACACGCAACGTTTCATCCATGACATCCCCAGCTCTTGAGTTAGTACCACATCTCAGAGCCCCTACTCGTCCAGCAGTCGTGGCCGAGTGGTTAAGGCGATAGACTAGAAATCCATTGGGGTCTCCCCAGCACAGGTTCGAATCCTGTCGACTTCGCAAACATTTTTTTATTTTTTTTGAGAAGACAGATGGCATGGCAATCGATGTGGAGCACGGACACCGGACGGACAATGCCAGACCCTAAGCGAGCTTGCCCCTAAATGTACTCAGGAGCGCGTGACGGAACTATGACGATTACGCACGCAGACCCTGAGGAGGTGACGAATTAAGTAGTTGTCATTTCGAGTAGAGAATGAAATACTACTTTGTTTTAGTTAACAAAAAATATCAGTTAGCAAGGGTAATGGTAATATGCAAAATGAAATCGACCGGCATCTTGTCAAAAACATACATCAATATCGAGGCTATGCCGATTTATCATCTATAAAAATTTCTACTTGAGTACGCGCTATTTTAGGCCAGATTCGATCTGAGTACAAATATGCGTAGAGATTAGAGCGAACAATTTTGGTCACTCTTTTCCGCATAATTTCTTGCCTGCATCATGGGGCTGAATGTAGACACAGTTGGTAAGGAAAACAAGCGTTTTGATTGCCGCTCATTGTTTCTATAAAATGTAGACTGAAAAGGGTTTGTGCTAAACCTCTCGTGACATTTTTGAGAATATTACTGCTTTTGGCTCAGTCGCGTCGTCGTCGTATACTGTGTGAAACGTATTTCCCAAACTATATTTCACGATATATATGGCGTCGAGGTGCCATCTTCTACACTTTTTTGCGCACTCTGATTATTTCCTTAGGTCAAGAGCACGGCTACGATTCAAATTTAATACTGATAGCGCAAAATTGTACCATCACGGGTATTTTATGCGACTACCACACTTCTTGACAAACTTCCAAATCAGATAAAATATATATGGCTGAGGTAAACAAATGAATCTTGATTGATATAAATACGATGTTTCGGATGTTAATCTAGATTTTATTTTACTGTTGCGTGGAAATTAAATAGGGGATTTTTTGTTATTATTTGTACCTGTCAACAAAAGTAAATTGAACGAACGATAAAAAAGAAAACGATATACTTGTTTTTTTGTTTCACGGCAGAAATAGTGCCTATCGTTCAAACAACGCGGAAAATAGAGTCTCAATTTAGCGGTTCACAGTGGTTCGAACCGGTTCTAACCAGTTTGAACCGTTATTTTCGCTCCACGGAACCGCAACCGAAACTGAACCGAAAGTTGTGAACCCAAACCCGAGCTCTCAGCGATAAAAATTTATGTTCGACAATCTGAAATAAATATATAGTTTCAATTAGAAACCTGTTGGGGGTCTGGCGAGAGGTGGCGTTTTACTCAAACGTTGCCCAGATATATTTAGTTGACCCAATATTTTCTGTCACCAAAAATGCAACATTTGGCTTGTGTATATCATTTTGTTTTCGTTACAAGAATGTTGACCTTAGAGCTTAGGACAAGCGGCTGTCCCCCCCCCCCCCCCCCCCCAGACCTACTCGCTCCCTTTCTAAAAATCACCCCCGTCTTGATATCATGTGACATAACAGTGTCAACACCACTAATATATCCACGAAGCTTCTCAATTTCAATTGTCTTCACGCGGAGAGTGACGTGACTACGTCACGTGACGTCACGGGGCCATGTGGAACACGTCACGTGACGTAAGAGTCACGTGATGTGAAATTACTTGACAGCATGTCTTGACAGCATGACCTCACGTGACACATGATCAGTCATAGTGTCAATTCAAAACCGCCGCGAAAACCCACAATTTCTCATACATTGCAATTATCTATCTGACGATTTGATGAATACATTGAAATACAGCTGTAAATATTTTATTCTCAAATAATCTTTTTGGTGAACTAAGAAAAGAATAAAAATATTATTTTGAACCGTTTTCAACCGGTTACCGTTATAGTTTTAGCGGTTCAGTACCGGTTAAGTTGTAAGATGGCGGCGAAGATTTCGGTTCGGTTCAGTTTAGGTTTGGCTAAAAATAACGGTTCGGTTCCGGTTTTCGATTGGGTTCGGTTCCGGTTCGACACCATGTCCCTTAGATCAAGGGCAGAATTGAGACAGACACTCGCTCACGTCCTGCGGAAGTACGGCATCAATGTGGCACATAAACCAGTGTTGACCATCGCCCATCTTGTATGCCTTCCAAAGGATCGTCCCAGAAAAAGAAAAAAACGGAGGACTCATCAAGAGGATTCCGTGGTGACTGCGTCGTACTCGTTTTGGGGGGAAACCAAGAAGTCCCTCGCGAGCGACTACGCAGGCATCAGTATGATGTTAAAGGGAAAGTGAAGAGGTTCTTCAGAAAAAGAACGAGACCTGATCTCTAGAGTATTTTTAACCTGTGAATCTGAACATACACAATTCGTTTTATTTCCATCAATGTACATCAGTAGAGAAACCGAAGAAAAAGCTGCGTCGTGACAGCTTGACAGGCCCTAACCCTCCTTATTATAGAAACAGAGCTCGTTTGCACGAAAGTCAATCATGTTTGTTTTTCCGAAGATGTAACTAAACGCGAGAAAAACGAAATACCCCCGACCCTACCCCCGACCAGTCGTTACGTCCATACCAATATATTTCGGCCACCAAGCGCGTGTCGCTCCGTGGGCAGCGCCAGCAATTGCAAGCTTGCCAGGTATATTCCCCCGCACTGGCACCAGTCATGACTATACTCTGGTTTCACCTTATGATGTACCGCAGGAAAGGCTACAAGCGCGAGCTCCTCTGCTCTTGGGCACATCTCGGCGGCACAAGCTCTCGTGACTTAAGAGCGGCTGCCAACGCTATAAGCTCGCGCTTCTAGCCTTCGCTGCGGTACAGCATAAGGTGAAACGAAGTAGAGCTACTTCTACGTGGCAGCGTAGCTGCCAGAGTAGCGCCACGCTTTTCCCTGTGCCGCCTCTCACCGTGCGATGGGTCACACGCGGTACCATAGCAACGAGCTGAGCTGGCTCGGTTTACATAGCAACCGAGTGACTACACTCTAAAAAAGTCCGTGCGTATACTTTCCCGCAGAACACTCGGAGAGCCAATCACCGCAACTTACGGAGACAGCTCAGCGAATGACGATGCCGAAACATATGTTTAGAGCAAAAACGCAGTTCAGTATGTAGACATTAAACAATGCAAAACGTCACGCCTGCATTGCTTAATGTCCGACTTTGCAGCAGCCGAAGGCGCTGGGACCAACACACACCCAGACCGCCGTGACGGCAATGGCAGATCCTTAGGCCCGCACCGATGCAGACGACAATGGTGCATTATATGTGTATATGGTGGGTGTATGTATGTATGTATATATATATATATATAGGTATATACATATATTATATACGTATAACAGGGCAATAAAGAACGTTCTAACAACAACAACATTGCTTAATGTCAAAACTCAGACTGCGTTTTTGGTCTAAACATATGTTTCGGGATGGTCATTTGCTGAGCTGTCTCAGTAGGTTGCGGTGATTGGCTCTCCGACTGTTGCGAGAACAGACGCACAGGCTTTTTTTAGAGTGTACTCTGTAACGTGACCTCCCAAGAGCCTTGATGTCACCGGTAAGATCGCAGCGCCCAGAGCTGAGGCCCTAAACTCGTCAAACACAAAGCTGGAGCCGAAAGCTCGCGGAGCGCGCCGATTGGACGTCGGCGACGAAAAACGCGAAGTCATCGTCGGGATTGTCCAATCGGTGCGCTCCGTCAACCTCGGCCCCTACTTTTTGTTTGGCGAGTTTAGGACCCCCGTGGATGTCAGTTTGTTTGGTGCGCGGAGTCGTGATGTGCCGCAGCTTGCCGACGAGTTTCGGGCTTCTTCGTACTCTCTGACGTAGGTATAACGTGAAGATCTGAAAGAATGAGACTCTATACCCATTCTGCGCAAGATCGCTCTGGATATTCGCACCTGTGCGACAGCATCAGTCATATCGCCGTAGCGGTGCTCGGATTCCGGGATGTGTTCGAGGATCGATGAGACATTTAGCATGCAATTTCGGCATATTCTTTTGCTTTGTTTAAACGTTGGTGCGTCTGAGAATCGATGCGAAATCTATGCGTCGCATGTTGGGCCTTGGGGAAGTTTTTTCAGCCCCAGGTTAGCGCATAATCACAGAAACTTTTAGCGAGGAAGCCCTGCGATGTTTACGTTTCGTACTAATCAACGATTTTATGATATAGCTTTTAGGATCAATTTTTTGCATTTTGCTAGCCTGAAAGTTTGAATTTCTGAGAATTGAAACAAAGGTATACGTCAGTGTAGGGCTTAAGGAAGTAGTTTAAGCCCTGAGTCACCGAATAATCACAGCAACTTTTAGCGAGGAAGCTCCTGCGATCTTTAACCTTTTGTACGAATCGACGATTTTACGAATTGGCAGTTCTGAAGATTTTGATATAACGTGCTTTCGTTGCAATAGTTTGCATCATTTTATCGCAGTGCTTTTGGTTTGTTCTTTCAGGTGACAAGCTGGCGTTTGCTCAAGTGACATATATAAAATGACCTGCTATATAACAATGCATCGACACATACTATTAAACTTAGATGCTCGGAGGTGTGTTTGTCCTTATAATTAACAAGTAACAAGCCTAATTATTTCTTACGAGTCTAATATTTATTTTCTCTAGCTGGGCCTGTTTTGTGCTCATTAATGTTAGTGCGTTTGATGTTATCATCATGTGTGTGTCGTGGTTCTAAATATCCTCTTTGCAATGCCTACAAAGGCCAAAATGACGTCAGCCGACCCCAACTCACGCATTGAACACCCGAACTGCGGCACTCGGACGTATGCGCTCGTCAACAATCAATTCGTGACGAATATTTGAATTCGCGTTCGTGGCCAATCAGTGCCCTGACGAAACTTATCATCAATTGCGAATTCCAAGTTCTATGGTGTGCTTAAAAAGCACGGTGGCAGCACGGTGGCACTGGTGCTATCGTTTCAGCTTGAGTCCAGACGCAGCCGCTGCTACAAGAGCGAGCTCCGGGCTTTCAGCGTCCCTGCCGAGCAACGCGCGCGTCGGTGCAGTACAGGCACTGTTCAGGGCCACACGCTCGTGCTTGTAGCATCGGCTGCGTCTGGACCCAAGCTGAAACGAAGTATAGCATGTCACGACCACGTGATTTCACGGTTTGCTTTTACGATTGAGGATTACAGCTAAGGAAGAAGAAGTTAAAGAAATCATTTCATGGCCCCTTTAACACGGATGTCTGTGCTACACCAGATAAAACACTATCTGACTTTTTGAATGCCGACTAGAGCTTCCGGACGACCGACTTGGCTTGTCCGCAGGAACGATCATATCCGGCGTCCGCTCTTCTGATGGCGTTAAACATCCTCATAGAGACCACCATGTTGTCTTTCTTGGTTGAACCCCGTCGGCATGTTCATCGCCCGAACGAGGGTGAGACCGTCGTCGACGTCGCTCCTCGCCAGTCGGTGAGATAATCTCAGCTTGACTGAGACGATTGGGTCTTGAAATGAGTATGATGCTAAGCATACATTCGCTTACTATGGGGCAGTCGAGCAGCAGTCATGTCCCGAGGCAATCGTCCTGTCGTGGCCGGCGTAATCGGATTTTGTTCCATCGGAGTGAAGTCCGAAAGTACAAGGACGGTACATACGTCCCACGAAGCGGCCGCCATCCCGGCGGCGCGGAAAAGTACTTGCCTTCTCCGTGCACATACGATACCTAGCAGCTCACGTCGCCCGACAGACCCCGGGCTGCACAACGTCTCACTTCCCAGAAGAAACAGGCACCGTTCTTCCAGCGGCCCGATGCCAGTACCGCCATGCCAAGCGTCTTTCACCACTTTTCAGTGAACGAATGGAGATATCAACTAGAAAAAAGTTGCCGCCCGGCGTCGCTAGCAGCACGGTTACCATGGCAACCTCCCAGGCCCAAAATGGAGATCACTATCGACGCTTCTGACGTCGAACATTTAGATAATTTTGCGTCGTGTCGCTACTCTGGCAGCTACGCTGCCATATACAGTGGCTCCAGTCATGACGTTTTTTTCTGACCGTTGTTAAATAGCAAGAGTGGGCGTGCATAGATTTGATATACAGTATACTTCATTCACCCTTAAAGGAGCGGTACAATAATATTCAAGTGGAATGTTTTTCACTTTACACGAGCTTACTGGCACTAGTGGGACTCAAGGGTACTCGCACGCAACGCCACTGGCCAAAAAACTCCTTTGTTGCGGAGTAATTTCAAGGAAAAAAGCGACCGTTTTCATTCAATCTCTCCTTCGCAAAACTTGATGACATAAGTGGGGGATTGAGGTTTCCTCACCTCCTGTGAGGATACTTGGAATGCAGCTCATAGATTGGACCCGAGCATTGCGTGGGCACTCGATTTGGGCTCGTGATAATCAATAGCTCGAGAAGCATTCGGGTAGTGGCCCGTGTCCAATAGCTGCAATGACGACAATAGCCGAATGATAACAATGTCTGGAAATCAGCGTGTGTCCTGTGCCTTGCCAACCCTAGCACGCGGCTATGATCAACATTGGCTGCATATAATCGGCTCCAGATCACGTGGCTGCTTGTTCTTTCTGCGAGTTGAGGGGTGAACGGCTGCTCGTTTTTCTTTAGTTTTTGTTTGCGAAATCGATTGCGTGCGGTGGAAAATGAATGAGTGTCTCACATGTCATTAAAGTCATTAATCCGTCCTAAGCGGTATTTGCGCACAGTACAACAATCGCTGCATCGCACCTTGAAATGAGACTAGAGGCACTAAATGAGCTACGCTTAGAGTATCGCCACTCTGTTCCCTATATTGTTGTGGACGCCGCCTTTCTTGGTTATTTTGCAGAGCAGACGTAACTGCCGATCGTCATTATTTAAAAGTGCGAATTCCTCAGCATTAGATTCGGTGTTAGAAAGCTCGCGCAATATAGCTTTGTTTTGTCGCTAACTGACATAAGTGGGGGACGGAAATGCGTTGCTTGTGATTTCACATGAGCTTCAGATAACTGGCAACCATGATTTTAAGCCACAAAGTGGGTAAGTGTTCTTTCCTTGAAGCGTAGCTTACTTAGTGGATCTATATGGGACTACAAGCTCCGCCTTCAGCGCGAGCTCGCTGGTTTCAGCAGTGCTTTGGTTGGGCGTGCCTCCATGTTCACACCTGTGTTTGTAAGGGCAGAAAGCCTCGCGCTGAAGGCGAGCTTTTAGTCTGAGCTTAAGCAGATTAAGGGTGAACGGAGTATAGGCTAAGGTATTTGTATAGGCGTTGAAGATGCGCGAGAGCGAGATGTGAAAATCGTTAGAAATGATGTCACGCTCCGGGAAGAGGGTGCTTCAGTGGTAACTTGGAACTGATTCTCTGCAGCCTCCGTGCACCAAATTGAAAACATAATCTTGATATTAGTGATCCATGAGGCCAAACAAAAGAGGGTTTATGTGTTTTTCTTCAAATACAGAACCGCTTCAGTTCCTCTTAAAAATATCGACATGTAGGGCAGCGCATTAGCCGAGCACGATGATCGGAAGAACCACACCATCGCGTTCGAAGACACCATCATCCCTCGACAAAAAACAAAATAAGCAAAAATGCTTGTTGCTAGAGCCCTGGCATATTCCAAAACACCCAGGACAAGGTCAACCGGTCCTCTGGAACGCTAACAAGCAGCTACATCTCTGGATTAAGATGCTTCACCCGAGAAACGTCGAAAAAAGCGACAGCAACATACCCCTTGAGCTTTAAAATGAAACAATACGACACTCTAAAGTTTTAGGAGAAACAATCGCACTTGGCGATTTCCAAACACAAGGCACTTCAAGAACGAAGGCACCGGCCGCTTCGGAAGACGATAACAAAAATTCAGCCGTGATCAGGGACCGAGCTGGCATTGAAGCATTGGGTTTTAAACATTCTGGGTCCGTTTGTCTCGAAGCCAGATAACTTTAACTGCGATGAAAGTTAACCGCCCGTTCCCTACTAGGTACCTACAACCCCCTAACCAAGTTTGACGAGGATGAGCGATAGCTCCGTGTTTTATAATGGGTAGGTAACTGGTGTCACCTACTGGTTGTAGCGAATATACGTGGCTTTCGTGGAAAAGTTCCCGTAGAGGAGGGATCCAAAAACGCGCGTTACCGGGCTTTGCGACGCCGCGCAGCAGCACATTTGGACTTAAGAAACTTTTTGCTGCTCATGGAACAGATATTGGGCAAGGAAAAACTAAATTAACCCTTGTTTGAAAATTTTATAAATCTTTGGGTGCCTGAAGTAGAATACGAGCCTCATAAAAATTTCCTTTCAAGTTTGAAAGAGGACGACGAGGTTCAGTCCTAGAAACGACGAGGAAGAAGTTGAGAAGTGAAGGGCGGGCGTCACACATCGGCAGCATGTTTAGCCAGCATGTAAGAACCATCATAAATTGAAGAACCGTGTAATTCGGCTCCAGTGAAAACAGACATATTACTAAATTACTCCAAGCATCGAGTAGAATTCTGAAAAAAACAATGGAATTCTACGCTCCCGCGCGCTGGCCTTCCCCGCATAAAAGATTCGCAACCAGAGAGAAGAGAGATAATGTGAGCCTCAGGCTGGAGCCGCCGTTGAACCTCTCCGACACAGCCCTTTCGCCGCACGCGGAGGCACTTCTCTCAAAGGGACCCAAGTTCGCCCCTTACATCGCGCCGACCAGAGTAGAACAACTGGCTGCTGTCCATCAGATAGCCTCCAAGATTCCCGAGCCTGCCCGACAGGAGTTCCTCGGGAACGGCTCTCGGGTGGTCTGCACACACGGCGCGGCCCCTCCAGCAAAACTGGAATTTCCTGCGGTGGTGGACGAGCTCAGACAATCCGGCCTCAAGCTTCTGGAGGCGGACAAAACTGGTGTGTTTGTGCTCATGAACGAGGCCTCCTACGGGGAAAAGGTAGAGTCCGCCCTCAAGAGGAACTTTGTCGAGCTAAAGACGAGACCGTCCGGCTCCCTTCGCTCGGAAGCAAAGACCATCTGCAAAAACAACAACCTCACCTCTCTTGTGACCAAAGTCTCGGCTCCCTCAAAGCAGTACTTGTCGGTCTTCTTCACGGCCAAGACCCACAAACCGGAGACCCCTTCAGGAGCATCGTCACAGAGAGAGGGTGCTGGCAAAAGCCGGTCGCTCTCTTCCTACAGAAACATGTGACGAACATCCCTCTAGATCAACCTTTCCGTGTCGGCAACTCACAAGAGATCCTCCCAGCTATAGAGCTTCTCCACTCTTCAGGGAAAAAGACATCAATGTTCTCTCTCGACATCACAGACATGTTTTACAGTCTTGACATCAAAATTCTCCTGGATTCGGTAGAAGAAGCGATCACAAAACAAGGCCCTGTCAAATTCCAAAACGCGTCCGGCATATCTCTCAACGCATTCCTGCAGCTCATCGCCGTCTACCTCCGGTCCACCCTCATAGAACACGACGGAAGAATATATACACAAAAATCCGGCATCTGCATCGGTTCCTGCCTGGCGCCGGCGCTCAGCGAGGTCTATCTCTCATTTGTCGACCAAGCCATTAGAACCCAGCTCGACTGCGTGGCCCCGGGAACACAGGTATACAGGTATGTCGATGACTACCTTGTGCTTCACGACTCCGGGGTTTCCGCAGCTACCATCCAGCAGGTCTTTCAGGACAATGCACGGGGCCTAACGTTCACCAGAGAAGACGCCTCGACAGAGGGTCTACAGTTCCTGGACCTGCGCCTGATCTCCTCGGCGGAGGGCACCTGCTGGAGCTTCCAACAACGCTCACAGAAGCCTGTGCTTCCATTTTCCAGCAACCACTCCAAGACGGTCAAGGCGGGGATCGTGAAATGTCTGATCTCGTCCTCCCGCTCCAAGTCCTGCCATCACCTCTCGGCCTCCAGCCTGGGGGTCCAGATCGGCCGACTGGTAAAGGCCGGATATCCCCGCGACCTGCTGTCGGCCACGCTGAAAAGACTAATAACAGAAAGGCCCGCCCCCAGAGACCTGCCCGACCGAAATTCGTAGCCATCCCATACAACCACAACACCGCGCACCGTCTAAAAGCAGCCGCCCGACGGTTCGACACCGAAGTCGCATTCACATGTCCGTTCAAGCTGGGCACAATGTGCCGCCTCACCAACAACGTCCCGCCCCCGAGGACCGAGTGCTCCAAGAAGCATGTTGCGCCCTCTATCCCTTGTGCCACCGCTCGGGTATATTCGGTGCCCCTTTCCTGTGGGGCCGAATACATCGGGCAGACAGGGCGCTGCGTCAATGACCGACTACGAGAGCATCAGCGGGAGATCACCAAAGATGAGGCGGACTCGCAACACCCGATGCTGGTGCACCTCAGGGCATGCGCTCAGTGTTCCCCCGCTTTCCCCTCCACCCGCGTCCTGGGGGCGCACAAGAACCGGTACGGGCGGGAAATATTGGAGGCCTTTGCCATGAGAAGAACGCCGCGCAACATCTCATCGCCGTCACTCCTGCTCTCGGAGAGAGAGATGACCTTCCTGGGGCCGGAGTTGGCGACCTTGACGGCCCGGACTGGCGGGCGTTGACTCGGAGAGTTTTCGGGACGAGATTCCTGTCCACGCCAAGCGCCCCCCACCTCCCTTACTTCCTTTCCCGCCCCCTTCGCTCCTTTCTTTGCTCTCCCCCCCCTTTCTTCTTCCGCCCCCCCCTCTCTCTCGCTGGTCTAATCTTTCCCACTAACCCTTTCCCCAAATCTTCGGCAGCTCGTTGCTTGTCAGCCTGACAATAAAGACCTCAATGTGTTGAAAGTCGAAAGATGTTTGTCCTGTCCGTCCTCTTTGTCTGACTCTTTCGTATATTTTTGAATGTGGACTCCTGCGTTGCGACGCCGGACGGCGGCACCAGCCCAGCGGCGCCGACCGGTGGCGCCGTTCACGCTAGTGTGCTCAGGCCTTAACATCGTAAGCGCCGTTCGCCCGCGCGACAGAAGAGAAAAGAGAAAGAGAGAGAGCCAAACCACGCTCAAGGTCGCGTTATCAGAGACGCGTGAAGCCGATGGCTGCAGTGCAGCGTAAGCTCCAGCTGCGTAAGTTCGCAGGTCGCAGGCGTAAGCGCCGGTTGCGCAAGCTCGTTAGCGCAACTAGCTGAAGCTGACGTGACCTGACGTCGTCCTAGAGGTCGTCTTTGAGATCGTCCTGAGGTCATCCTAGAGTTCGTCCTCGTAGTCGTCCTAGACGTCGTGCTTGACATCCTCCTGGACGTCGTCCTTGAGATCGTGCTCGATGTGTTAGGTCGTCCTAGACGTCGTTCTGGACGACGAACCTAGGACGTTGGTCTCGACGTCGACCTTGAGGTCGTCCTTGAGGGTCGTCCTAAACGTCGTTCTTGACGTCGTCATCTAGGCATCGTCCTTGAGGTCGTCCTAGAGGTTGTCCTAGAGGCCGTCTTCGGCGTCATCCGAAGCGCCGTCTTGGACATTGTCCTGAGGTCGTACTAGACGTCACCCTGAAGGATGTCGTCCTCGACGTAGTCCTAGACTCCGTCCTTGTCATCGTCTTTGATGTGAAGGATGTCGTACAAACATTTCGTCACCGTGGTTGAAGTCCAACTGTAGGACGCCCGTCTCTAGTGTCATGTTTACCCGCAGTCTCGGGGTTTTTCGACCGTGTGCAATGTGCACTAGCTCGTTTGCACCCTACATTTTGTTCATTCATCACCGTATTATTTCCTTTTCTAATTGTTTTCACTAACGATGTTCCTGTAAAGCTACTGCATTTCATCGCGTTTGGTCAAATGTTTTTTTCTTTAATTTTTCGACGAGCAAACCAAGGATGAGTTTACCCAATGGCTCCATTTTACACGCAAATTTAGCAATTCACGATAAAAGAGTTAGAGGTTAAACCGCTAAGCTGGCAACCACGTCTGTGATGCACAATCACTGTACTTGTTCATGAACATAATGGCAGGAGTGCATAAGTGTTTATTACATTCAGTCTGAAACAGTGGCGTCACAAGGAGGGGGAAGGGCGGAAAGCCCTGGGTGCAGGGCTCAGGGGGGTGTCGCGGAGGGCCACGAGAGTGTGTGCGTGGGGGGAGGGGGGGGCTACGCGAGAGCGGGGGTGCGGGGAGTGGTGTCGGCGGGCTCCCGCCCCGGGTGCTGCTGACCTTCGTGACGCCACTGGTCTGAAAAACGTCATTTCAATGGCAGGTGCAGTATTGAGGCACCCTTTAGCATACTTGATACCAAACAGGCAGAACGGTGCCATCAGAGCTGCTGGCCTTCGGTTATGTTGATTCCTCTAAAGAGTTTCGTTAGGCCTGCATGGACAAACAGGTGTTCAGAAAGTTCTAGTGCGCCTCCATGGCACACAACACAAGGCAGGCTGCATGGCAGTTCGTCTTCACTTTGTAGTGCGAGCAGGAAGCAGCCATAAATAGCAAGAACAGGTACTTTAAGCGTCAGGCATGCAATGCAGTTTTCACATTTGAGTAACTACAATTACAACTTTCTCAAAATATTGCATTCATAAATTTAGTAATCAAACAATTCATAAGCTAATGCCTCAGTAGATTTCATTTCTAACTGCATCAGTGGCTTTGAGTTTAAACTGCGTAGAAGTTGTCCCACTATGGCCAACTTGCCTGTTTTAAATGAAATAGTAATTCCCTAATTAATATTAAAAAGTTTCTTACTTATATGGGAATGACCCAGTTTTTTGTAATGTGTATCACCATTTAGAAACATAACTTTGGCACACATGAACTGCAAACAAACATGTACCGGGTGTCTCTGAGACAACACATGTTGCTTGTTCTTCACCAAAATAAACATATTTTGCAACCCTGAGCGCTCCGTCTCAGCCGAAATGAAACGCTAGTGGTTTAGACCAGATGCCAAAGTTTCAGAGCTTGTCCTTGTCGAGTTGAAAAAGTTATAGGCTATCTTGCTAAATTAACAATCAGAATGTGTTGCCCGCCTGCTGTACCCAACAACGCACATCTCCATGCATTCGGATGCTGAGACTGAATCAGTCTTCATTGGAAAGCTTCGCTCTTTTAGCCTTTCTTTGTGACGTGAATTAATTAATTTAGTTATTTAGGTTACCTCGCAGCATAAAACATATTATTGCGAGTAGGGGATGCTTATACATTTTTATAAATTTACATGCGTTAGAGTTTGAGGAGGCGCTGGTTCGACTTGCTCCAAAAGTAGTAGCGGGGGTTTATGCCCACATATGGCGGAAGACCGATACACTCGTATTTCGTATTTCGCTGGGCAACAAACTCAACAAGTAGCTCGGCACGCGCAATACAAAGCATGAATGTCCCACTAGCTTGCAGTCGTATTTCGACGTAATGAAGTTAAACGTCACTTTTTTCCCCTCAATCGATTATCTAAGGTTTGAACCGTAAGGAAATTAGAGTAAAAATGCACTGGTGCACATTCATAATGAGAAACCTTGAGACCAGGAACCCAAGCGACACAGACAGCACCGTCTCATAACCAGCACAGAATTGTTTAAATTAAGGACATTCTTCTTCTCTGTTCTCTAAAACACATCCCCTCATCATCTGCGGTTCTACATCGTGAAAGTCTTAAGCATTCAATCACATATTTCAAGGCAGTCTGAAAAGTTATGTGGAAAAATAGATGCTTCACATTCAAGTTGTCGAAACTTCTGTCCCAATTTGCTGAGAAGCATTCATATGTAGACCTTTAAAAAAGAATGGGGAAGTTCCGCCGTGACAGGAGCTCAACTCAAGTCACGACCTATGGAGGTAGGATTAATAAAATTAGAGTAAAAACGCAGGCGACCTGGTGCACATCCATTATGAGAAACCTTGAGACGAGGAACAGAAGAGACAAAGACAACTGCGTCTCATAACCAGCACAGAAATTATTTAATTAAGGACAATATTCTTTATTGTCCTCTGAAACACATTCACACATCATCTGGTTCTACATCGTGAAAGCTTTAAGCATTCAACTACAGAATTAAAGGCAGTCAAAAACGCTCGGTGCAAAAAAGTTGCTTCCCATTCAAGTTGTCAAAGTGTTTGTCCTAATTTGCCTGAGGAGCATTCATATGTAGACCTCCAAGGAAGGATGAGGAAGTTCCGCCAAAAAAGAAGCTGAACACAAGTCACAGCCTGCAGACTGTAGGATTAACAAAAAATTGAGTAAAAACACGTGCGAGCTGGTGAACATCCATAATGAGAAACCTTGAGACCAGGAACAGAAGGGACATGGATAACAGTCTCATAACCAGCACAGAAATGATTCAATGAAGGACGATCTTCACCCTTGTTCTCTGAAACATATCCTCACATTATCTGCGTTTCTCAATTTTGAGTCTTAAGCGTTCAAGCACAGATTTAAATACAGTCAGAAAAGGTCGGTGCAAAAATAGATGCTTCACATTCAAGTTGTCCAAGATTTTGCTCTAATTTGCTGAGAAGCATTCATGTGTAGACCTCCAAGAAAGGATGGGGAAGTTCCGCCGGAAATGAAGCTGAACATAAGTCACCTCTGCAGAAGGCAGGAGTAATAAAGTTAGAGTAAAAGGCATGCGAGCCGGTGCACATTCATAATGAGAAACCTTGAGACCAGAAACAGAAGAGACAAGGACAACATCGTCTCATAAGCAGCAAAAAATGATTTAATTAAGTACAATATTTTTTCTTGTTCTCTAAAACATATCCCCTCGTCATCTGTGGTTGTACACCTTGAAGGTCTGAAGCATTCAACCACAGATTTTAAGGGAGTCTGAAAAGTTCA
This sequence comes from Ixodes ricinus, assembly GCA_037355805.1. Classification (NCBI taxonomy): domain Eukaryota; kingdom Metazoa; phylum Arthropoda; class Arachnida; order Ixodida; family Ixodidae; genus Ixodes; species Ixodes ricinus. The sequence goes on from JAZHYW010026654.1 coordinate 22,057, forward strand.
GTGCAAAATAGAGGCTTCGCATTCAAGTTGTCCAAGCTTTTGCCCTAATTTGCTGAAAAGCATCTATATGTAGACCTCCAAGAAAGGATGGGGAAGTTCCGCCGAAAAAGAAGCTGAACTTTGAAGTCATGGCCTGCAGAAGGTAGGATTAATTAAATTAAAGTAAGAACGCATGCGAACTGGTGCACATTCACGATGAGACTACTTGAGACTAGGAACAGGAGGGAGAAGGACAACACCGTCTCATGAGCAGCGCAAAAATGATATAATTAAGTACAGCTCTTCTTGTTTTCTGAAACACATCCCCACATCATCTGCGGTTCTACATCGTAAAAGTATTAAGCATTCAACCATAAATTTAAAGTCAGTCTAAAAAGGTTATTTTTTGGCGGAACTTCCCCATTTTTCCTTCGAGGTCAACATATGCATGTTTTTACCAAAATTAGGGCAAAAACCTTTTACAAATTGAATGTGAAGCATCTATTTTGGCACCGAACTTTTCATACTGCCTTTAAATGTGTAGTTGAATGCTTCAGACGGTCACGATGTAGAACCGCAGATAATCTGGGGATGTGTTTCAGAGAACAAGGAAGAAGATTGTCCTTAATTAAATCATTTCTGTTCGGGTTATAACACGGTGTTGTACTTGTCACGTCGGTTACTGGTCTCAAGGTTTCTCATTGTGGATGTTTGAACCGTTAGCATAAACACCAGCGCAGCTTTGTCACAAAATGTGAACGATTTTTACTGACGTCGAGGAAAATCACTGAGTGAAATATGGCGAATGAAGACACTCAGTTTGCAAAGCGAAGTCCGTAATTTTTATATTTTTGTATATGAGTGATAGTTCCGATTTTCGCCCACCTCAAAAAGAAACATGTTTATCGTCAACATTCTAGTATGGCTCTTCTTACAATGCTGACGTGCCTATATCGGAACTTTTCATATTGGACCTATTAATAGTTCCAAGACGTATACTTGCTACAAGAACTTGAAGCGAGAACCTACCTTGACTGGCAAACGACGCGGATCCTACTGTCCGTTCGACCCACTGATCTCTATTGTAATAGACTGCTTCGTGGATCGGGAGACCGTTCGTGGCACCATCGGCGGCCATTGCTTGACTCCATGCAATACACGCAAGTCTATGGTAATACACGCAAAAGTAGGAATACTGAAGCTTGTACACGGTGCCCGAAGGCGAGAACTCTATGATATGCTACGATCATTATATTGGGTGTTTACAGATCCAATCGGTGTTTGTCAAGGGTGTGAACGCCCATTAAAAAAATCAAACGTGCTAGAGCACCCATAGCTGAGCTGGCAAGCTAGCTCTCGTAGCGGAGTAAACAAAGAAAATTCCCGTCAATAAGACCGTCCACGGAGAAGCCCAGAAGTTGATGAATGTCGAAATTTTTTTATCTTGACAGCGGCTTTCCGGGAGTGAGCGTATTTCGCGTAGAAGAGCCTTCAAGCCTGTCGTCTGCTAAACCCAACTCATCGAAACCGCCACCAACTCCGCGGTAACCCTAGGTAACTCTTGTCTCATTACGCTGCCCTACATTTTTTCCCAGCAGTGTCACTCTTAACCACGAAAAAAAAGTATTCTTGATAACTGTGAGGGTTGTCAGTATTAATGTTTGCGCACAAGCTTCCCTAAAAGCAGCGAAAAAGTTTCAGCGCCGACAACAGCCTATAACCGGGGGAAACGGCACTTCTGCTCTTTTTTCCCATAGAGTCCATGCACTAGCTGGTGTCAAGTGATGGCTGCCGAGGATGCCACTCGATCCCAGCAAGACAAGCCTCGAGTTGCGATGCAGCCTGCTTAAATATAGATCAGTAGTTCGATTCACCGCCCTCCTCTTGTTGATAATGATAACGATGAGGAGTCTCCGCGGTTAATGAAATTCAAAACCAGAACTATGAAAAATTTTAGCCAGCTCTAATTTTGTGCATAATCATCCCCTTTTCTATAGTTGGATTTGCACCCGCCCCCCCCCCCCCCCATTCCCCCAACGTTATCAAAAGCACGGCATATACGCAGAGCCCAGTATGACTTCTGTTTATTTTTTCAGTGGAGGCTATCCCGGCCAACTCGAAAAGGATGTTTTTAAGCGGAACCAGCTTCTCCTCTCTAGAAGATGATATTTCCTGAAATCATTTAAGAAGCCGCCAAACCGTGTAATTACACCTCTCTGGAATGCATTGTAGCTATATCAAAAACATTACACCAACTGTAAAAAATAGTGTTGAAAAGGTGTATTCGGAATGAAACACCTACAAAACAGCACTACTGGCGTTTTGAAGTATGCTGAATAGCTAAACAGGTTCAAAAATTTTGGTTGTTCTCATATTTAAAATTATAGCTCCCTTCTTCTATAGGGACCTCAAGGAACAATTGGCTTTATTTCACATCATTAGGTTTGAAGGACAATTCGATGCTAGTTAAGCAGAAGAGACATGTGGAATATTTCCACTTCCTATAGTGACTTCCACAGCATGGCTGATATTAAAAAGAGATCGCTAAAGACGCGAGTAGAGAAGGTCACTTTGTAATGAGTGCCGCTTGATGTGGCGATAATGAAACTGCAGAAATGAGAGAACAAATTATATTTGGAGCTCTATTTTCTTTTATGAGGACGTGTTGTGAATGCCATTAAGCGTGTTCACAATGATTTGGTGATCTCAGTCTTTATTTTCTTAGGAACATTTCCTAAATTCAGGGTTCCGTGTTTTCGGATGAATTCGAAAAATCCGAAAAAAACACTCGCAGGTAAATCTTGAGACAATTCTGATTTAACCGAATAAACTCAGAATTTCAAAATCGGAACGACAAAAAAAATGGTGTATTACAAATCAACCTGAGAGCACAGGGCAATTGTCCTAACTAGATGCCACTTCAGCTTCCTTTGAAATCTAGAACTACTAACTAAAGGGGTTTGCCTTTTAGCACGTCGAGGTTCTTTCAGGACAATGGGTCATGATAACCGGACTTTATTCATCTTGTTCTTGAATTCTGAAGCAGAAGAAGAGAGTAAAATAAACACCGAATTTCAAAGAATTGGACATCTAACAAAAGTAAACTGCAATCAACACCGAAATTTCAACGAAAAATGAACTTAAAAGAACACCCTCCGAATTTCACAAGAAATACAACGAAAACACGGAATCCTACTTATATTTAATCATCCAAATAGCATATACCTTCCTACGGTACCTGGAGGAGTAATAGTCAAAATGCTTTGTATTATATTTAAAAAACGTTTGCTTTCAAATTGTAACTTCGTCAAAGTATGCTAGCGTCATAGACAGAGGCGAACTTACTTGGCCGCCGCAGGCAATCTTTGAAAGCGTCCCCTCCTCTCTTCCTCCCTCCCCCTTCCCCGTCCCGCTTCCCCAACCGAATATAGGAAACATATATGCGCACATATTTTTGCACTTTGGTTTCCAGGGGAATTTGAGACGAGGATAACGTCACGTCACTACGCAATATCTTTAAGGTTGCATAGAGTCTTGTAAGAGCTCGAAGTTACAACAGTCTGTGTCACATCTAACGGCAACAACCACCGAAGTGTGCAGCTTGATAACGAGCAGCGCAAGGGAGTTGCGTCGATGTACTGCTCTCTCGCCGTAGAGCGCTGGTAAGTTTTGACGCGCTTTATGCACGAGGAGGCCTATTTGGAGCTGCAGTTGTCTGTATGCGTTCAGAGGAACATGTCAAATGCGATACCCCCATTAGGGTGGAACTTGTGGAGTTCCTTTCTCAAAGACGCACATCCTCTGTTGCGTGGTCTGAGTATCTAGACGGTATTACGTGTTGATGTTTTCGCCGGGAGGCTGAGCAGGTGAGCTCGGAAACAAATGTACCTTCAAGGTCGTTTGGCTTGCTTTATCGCGCACAACGTTTGCGTAAGCCTGTAGTGAGTTAAATTTCATCAATTTTGTGGCCGCCTTGAACATTTAGAAGAACCCTCAATAAGCTGCTGCCTGCCGTTTAAGTTCTTCAGTAAAATGACCTAGATGATTTTCTTCTTGAAGGTGTGTCATATCACTGTCTCATCTTCATCTTGTGTTTTGTCAACTTGTCCTCCGTCATCTCCTTCTTTCTGGGGTCCGTGTTATTTCCGTTATATTTAGATTCATATGTCTGAATCGTAAACTTCCTTAGAGCCGCGCGCCGAAATTTGCCACACCCCAGAACTCTACAATAGTAGGCATCTGTCTACTTAGCCTATAATAAATCCGCCACTGGTAATTGGCGTAACATTTTCAGTAGGTTTTTATGGCCACGACTCTAGATGTACGGAGGATAATATTCATACGAATAATTCAAGAGAACATTAGCAGCTAATAACGGTGCATTTCACATTGTAATCACAGTCCATCCGCTGAAAGTGAGTGGGCGCAACTTAAAAAAAAAACAACGATGCAAAAGCAAACTGTCCATTTTTGCTTTAGTTTGTGTGTATTCAACTGCCACCTAATTGCAACTTTAGTAACCGACAGCTCGAGAAACGCAGAACGCGGCAAGTCCCGTGCATCTAATTTTCGCTCCTCAGCCAATGACGCTGCGGCGTCAACCAACAGGACCGCTGGAAAATGGACCACAAAGCGAGGGGCGTGACCATAATAGGCTACACCCTACATTTCTCAAGCTCTCAGCGACAGGTGCATAAGAACCCATCCGAACTCAAGAAAACAAATATTACCTTTTTAGATTACAGCCACCACTGAATAAACAGTACTTTATAGTGAGACGTCCGTTTTCTATCGCCAACAGGAGTCGAGAAGCGCCGTCCCCGGCAGGCCACACCCTTCCGCGATGCGCAGCGTGGAGTCCCTGAAGGCCGACCCGCTGCACGGGGTGGACTCGCGCTGGAGCTGGATCACGGCCGTGTCGTGCAGCTGCATGCTCTTCGTGGCCACGTGCAGCGTGCGCGTGGCCGGGGTGCTCTTCTACGGCATCGTGGACACCTTCGGCGTCACCAGGGAAGAGGCCTCGTGGCCGGTCACGCTCAACGGATGCATGCTCAACTTGGCAGGTAGGCGACGCCACCTTGGTATACAAGGGCGGAATGCAGGATTTTAAACTGATTGCTTTATATGGAAACCCTCCGTCGACATTCCGTTCCCACCACTGGTTGTTTCTTATTTGTTTTCTTTTGTATTTGTTTTTACTGTATAGCAGGGAAAGCATGCCACTCTTGTGTATCTTGTTTTGCTGCCGCTGATTCCAAAAAGGGTGGCGTGGCCTGGTCAGGCACTTCAAGTGCCTTTAGCCATGTCCCCTGAGACTTTCTGTAAGGCTGTCTCAAAGAACCTCAACAAACAAACAAACAAACAAACAAACAAACAAACAAACAAACAAACAAACAAACAAACGTTGGTCGTGCCCAACGCGAGAACCGAATGACATTCGTATCATCCGATGCGAAAATGCGAATGATATTTTTGTCATCCACATTCTTGCATTGCCAGCCGTATGCCTGCAGCACGAGTGGTAACTTTAGCGCACATCGGCGCTTCTCACATCTAAAATTGGCTAATACAGAGGTTTTCGATAACGCAGAGCAAGCTTATAACTAGAGGCACAGGTTTATTTCCACTGAATAGGATGTTAATAAGAAAAATTCTAGCTAATTATCTAGATAATTAGTGTGTTTCTTACGGTACCACTGACGTCCGCCGTGAATGGCAGATTATTCTCGAAAAGATATATTTTTATTCTCAAACACACTTTTTCAGGATGTTTGACAGTCTTCGCAGAAACCCGGTTTAAGCAACCGTAAAGTAGATAGAAATATGTCGTAATTCGCATATGATAGCGAGAACGTGTAACATTTTAATTCCCCAAATAACAGACCCCTTGCATGGAATACTTTTAGAATTTCTGTTTTGAATATTTTGAGTTCCATGAACTGACGTCTTTACGCGCGAAGTGACGAAGCTTCATAATTGTGCTTTATATTGTTCTACACGAAAACAAAAGATGCGGTTCCTTTTTTTACCGCCAAATGAAAGGTAAAACCAATCATGGATGTTTTTAATCTCAATTGTGCTTGGGAAATGAAGACTAAAAATATGCATTTGTCCTCCACGATAGAGTTTCAGAACGATTAACTCTTTGATCCGGGTTTGCAACTTATGTTTTTAATTATAAATCTCCCCATCCATTTCCTGGATCTGCTTGATGTCAAATTTGGACATCAAGTTGGTCTAGATATTTACAACCTATGCAGTTTGCAAAGGAACGCAGTTAAAATTCTTTTGGTGTGCAAACGTTTTGATTTTGTTGAAGTGTTAAGGCACATGTGTTTTCTCACGCAGGGCCGTTAATGGGATACCTGTGCAGGCGCTTTTCTTGCAGGAAAGTCCTGCTCATCTGTTCGCTCCTATGCGGATTGGGAATCAGCCTATGCTACTTCGCCCAGGGAGTTCTCTTCATCAATCTGTGTTTTGGCTTATTGCATGGTATGAATCTGTGTAGCTCTACCCTCAAACAACCAGTGATGCATATTCAAACACTCATAACATTGAGGTAGCAAAATTAGAACATCTGCGATGCATGAATTTTGTCGAAAGAAGGACATTAGGAACAAAAGTATTGTTCAAATAAATCTGGGGTATGCGCACTAGTGCTATAAAGTCCCTAAAAGATGTACTTGTATTCAAACTTCACGGCACTGGAATAATCGAAGGATATGATATTCGAAGTCTTAGTGTGAAGGTGATTTTTAGGAAGTACTGGAGTTGTAATTAGCTTGATCGGCCCCTATAATAACCCTTAGCTGAGTATTTTTCACAATGAAAGGATGTTGAATGAGGAAGGACTTAATGACAAGAGATATGGAGAGTCGACTGAGATTGAGAATTGTCCGAGCGACATCTACCATGGGCTAGAGCTCTTTGCACGATCCTTGGAGCCGGGAGCTTTTAACGACAGCATTTTTCTGCCTCCAGAGATTTATGTATGGTTTAACAGAAAGCATCTTCTATATTAATTCATAAGTGAACCGTTCTCGTTTCTGAGTAAGTTCACGTTGGCAAAATTTGCATGTCACTAGCTTGAATAAAAAAATCTCAGACCTTGCTGAAGAATAACTTGGTAGAAAACAGGCTAAAACCGGTTTTCACAATCAGCCGTTAATTATTGAAGACTAGCCCTGAACGCACGCGGCTGAACTAATATTGACAATGCGAATGCAGTTATAGCCAAGTTTAACTCGAGTTTGACGCTCATTTTAGAAAATGAATGGTGAGCTCGTATTTTACTTACGTGCACAAAATTCTTACAGGAGGCGTACGAGGAGACAGTGAAGCCACGGTGTTGTTTCTAACGGAAGCATTTCGCATAGACATTCTGTGTAGCAGCCGACCTTAGATTTTAATCAATGTCCGCTCTCCTCGAGCACAGCGCTATACAAAACGGTGGGGGCCACATTCGGCGCTGACCTTTTTCACACAAGACCTGGAAATTGAGAGCACAGGTCCCCTCTATGCGCTAGCGAGATTAGCCGCGATTATTTCAATGCCAGAAAGTCTCCCCGATCCGCCGGTGAGCGAAGAGCAGCCGGATAATAAGAGGAGAGAAAAATACTTATCATGTAGATTTTTGTCAATTACTGGCACTGGTGAATGTTGTTGCATGTGATTGTTGCTCCTTAGTGTTTTACTACGCTGACGTAGCGCGGACCCTGCCGGTGGCGGCGCTGCTAACCAGCTGCCAACTCGGAACGGCGCGCCCAATCTAAGTGTCGCATGCTCCCAATAGACTAATATTTGTTGTTTAATTACTTGCGTGCTTTTTTAACCTTTCAGAAATGGACCTTGCATATACATGAGTTCAATCCATATTGCGTTTTTACGAAACCGAGTGTCTCTGCATATGTGTGTTTAAAACGCTAAATACTTATGGCCAAGCCTAGACGTCCCTAGTAATATCCTACACTAGATTATGATCTAATTTTCTTGAACTACGATATTTGTTGATAATGAAATATTAATTAGGTACGAGGAAAAATGTTACAGTCATGTATATTGCTCAGCCTCAGGATATTTGTGCTGTAATGACGTGACAGGTTTTATTTTTAGCATCCCCACCACCCGTGAATTTAAAACGTCCGTTAGCGAATGGTTCCCACTTACATGATAGAGGCGTTACGGATACAAAAATATACAGTTTAAATGTATTTTGTGATACACCGGGTGGTTTAAAAATGATTAGGTGTATTTTAAGACTCCCTGTCCAAGCAGTGTGAAAAAAGTATATCGTGGAAGTGCAGTGCCCTTTAAGGCTATCGAGTTAAACAAACTTTCAGCTTATGCAATTTGTTCTTTAAAAATATCATTACACACCTGTGTATTGCCGAACATATACGAAGTACATTTTGCGGTAACCTGACTCCGTATCGATCGCGCTTCATGCACGGTGTTTAAAGAGTGCAGATTTAGATCATATAGTCTACCCATTGATATTGTCGTTAAATGTGCATCTTTCACCATCGTCTAAATAAAAACGACTTGCGCGATTTTTTATTTTAATTTTAGTGTAATAATCTAGTGCCAAACGACGATCGAAATTTACCGTTTAGTATGTTGAATCCCACGTGAGCATTTTTCACTACACATAACTATTTGTATACAGAGTTTCATCTCTAAGATTGAAATAGGCAAATTCAGGGACCACTGGTTCCTGCTAAGTGTGTTGTGCTCTGTATGTATTTGAATTTGCTTGGTGTTATGCTGTTTTTTAGAAGAGAAAATACCTGAAAAGCACAAAAAAACTCTTTCTTTCAGGTATCACTCTTTCTGGCATATTCGTCGGTGGCAACGTGCTCGTTTCACAGCACTTCGAGAAGCGTCGGAATACGGCCCATAGCCTGCTTTTCACGGTCACCGGACTGAATACCTTCGCTATCACGACAATCGTCGAGTATTTTCGTTCCACCTACGGCACCCGAGGAGCCTTCCTATTGTTGGGCGCCCTTGTCTTTAACACGTTTCCAGCAAGCATTTTGCTGCGAAGCCCGATATGGACATTGCCCATCAAAACATCATCGAAGGGTGCTTCTCAGCGAGTGGCAACGGTGGTAAAGCAAAAGATGTTAAGCTCTTTCCATGCGGACGATCTAAAACCAGGAGACAACATCGCCAAAATCCGTCCTAATGCGGCAGCTATTCGCCAAGCGAACTCGGCTAAGCTCGCCAGGTCATCGGTAGTAGATGACTGGACCGGTAGCGTACAATCGTTTCTTGAGTTGAATGGCGAGAAGCCTTCTGTGGGACCCCACGCCCGGGCTGTTACGCTGAGAGAAACGTCGAAGCAATTCCTTACGCCTTCTTTTGTCGTAATTGCTCTTTCTTTCTCAGTAGTAGTCTTTGGCATGGCCACATTCATCCTCCTCTCAGTCGATCTGGCTAAGGATAAGGGTATTGTTCCTTCGGAGGCCATCTATCTCTTGCACGCCTTCACGGCTGGTGACATCGCATTCAGGGCCCTCACGGGCTTTGTTTTAGATTCCGGCTTTTTGTCTCTAGAAGCTGTCATGCTGCTAGGATACTTGGTGCAGGGCTTTGCGTATGAGTTGCTCGTCTGGTCGGAAACTTTGCCCATGATGCTGCTATGCTCCGTTCTTGTGGGAGTGAGCAATGGCTCGAGAATTTCCCTGCAAGCTCCCAGCCTCATCAAGAGCTTCGGTATGGACACTCTTCCTATTATGATGGGCGGCATGGTCTTCTGTATTGGTGCCTTCACCTTGGGTCGTCCAGCGCTTGTCGGTAAGCATGGTCACACCACACACGTTTGAATTTTTCTAGGACCCTACTTTGTTCGGAAACATAAAAAGCTCCACAGTGGACTTGATTTTTTTAGTTGCTTTATGGTCACTTGAGTAGTCAATATCTCTGATATTTACCTGAACCTGGTTTCAAGAAACGTCGATCCTATTTCCAGACCTTATTTATTCTTAAATAATCGAGATATTAATTTTAGTACAAGTGTCATTAAGTCTTTTAAAGTGCTCGGAAGACATCTAGTATCCATAGCTTACCTTCACTTGGCCACATCTGTTGGACGCATTTGTAGTAAAACTTCCTGAATTTTGTGCAGCTCATATCCCCTACTATTTGTAAGACCTGCAAACCAATATTCTCGTATGTCAAAAGAATTACTATTGTTTCCACTGCATTTTCAGGCAAACTAAGGCCCTTCTTTTTATTATTATGGCTTGCTAATTAATGGTTTAAAAAAACATTCAACCACTATCACGCTAACTTCTAATAAATTTATGACAAGTGTTTCTAAAGATCACTTTCTCTAAGAATTCACCCTATTTTAATGGTTTGTTATGGAGAAAGATACTCCCATGTGCAGTCGCCGCACAAAAGTAAAAGTTTGACTTGGTTAAATTATTTTGTGTTTATAACCATAAAGGTTTTTCTGGTGCACCATTATAAAACAATGTCTCTTAAATCTTGTATGTTGTAAAAAAGGTTTTGGTCTCTTTCATGTCTCTTTATTTCCCACATTGTCTTGATTATTTCAGGTTACTTCCGAGATCAGCTAGGGGACTACAGGGGACTTCTGCACATTATTGCCATCGTCAACGCTGTATTCTTTGTTGTGTGGACGTTGAGGCTCCTGCTGCAAAGACGAAAGCAGTCGAGAGTCGAAGACCCCGAGAATGAAGATAAAGTGTGTGACAAAACAGAAAACCTACTGGAAGCGGACAACTCTTGAAAGTTAGGGTGCTAGTTGCTGCTATAGAGCTAAAAATGCGATAGCATTCAAACAGCGTCGTCTGATGTATACGCGTTTATTTATACCCGATGGAACCCCAAAAATGGTCCCATAAGGTGTAAATTGCCTGTGTTTGTATTATCACCACCTCTGTTATGTAAAAATATAAAGAATGTTATTCAGCGTCATGGCTTAATAAGAACGCTACAACAGGCCAAGTGAGATGTTTATAGCGGAATCGTTTTTCGTCGTATGGACATAAAATATGCAAGTTATACTCATACAATTCACTAAATCATTGAGCATTTGGCACCACCATTTATAACGACGAATCACTTAATAAATGCAGGGAGTAGCTTATCAAGCTCACGCCCTTAGCCTCCTTTATTCTAGAAAGCCTCTTGATTCCACAACGGAGCCATTGAGCACGCGGCCACCGGAAAAAAACGAGGCGCAGCGCCGAACGGTTACACATGTGGTAGCGCAGGGCCACTTCTGCAGTAACCCTTCAGCCAGCGCCAACAATACGCGCGGTGGCCTCTCCGCGAACCAGCAACAGACCACAAAAGAACAACAAAAAAAGAAGAAGAAGAAAGGAGGCTATTGACGCGTGGAGAAATAAGAGAGGAGCGGAATAGAGGAGGAACAAAACAAAAATATCTGCTTTCCTAAAAAAAAAAAAATTAAGCGCGTTTGTGTTTTTAGATTTTTCCGCTGGGGCATTGTCTGGCGCTGCCAGAGAGATCCCCTGCACACGTCCTATTCTCTGATCTCCTTTCCCTTAGGCCTTATGTTTCTATAGGCTGGCAGCTGTTAGGGGCTCAATTAACCTGAAGAAGTGTTTCAATGGGAATTTTGAGCCGTCATGAGAAAAGTTTCCTTTATTGCTATGTTAGCGCTGCATAACCACATGTTCCTGAATCGCATAAAGAGTACAAAACATTTACACGTATTAATTTATTTTCTCTATGTGAGACTAATCGCAAATATTTAATAAAGCACAATGGAGACGCTACAGCTATCATTTCCTTTATAACATCTTTGAGCCCTATAAGGCATTGACTACTAACGTTTTGTACATACTGAAATGTAACCTCAGTATTATATTCGCTATATTGAAACAGAATCAAGTTTGTGAATTCTCATCAGTGTGAAATTAAAAGGTGAAATGTGAAGCAATTAGTTAGAAACCCAAATATCGATAAAGTTGCAAGTGTGAAGTAGGAAGACATAGTGAGCAGTTTTATACGCACCATAGGGTTCAAATGAAATGCGAACAGTAACGAAGCTTCGAGCAGACCAACTGCGCAGCTCGCAAGCTTGGGTTGTGACTTTGCGAGGTTCAAACGCAATGGGGTAAGACGCACAGGCTTGCAGCGCCGTGCTCCTATCTGTTTGAACCTCGCCAAGCACAACCAAGCTTGGAAGCTGAGCCGGTAGTGGGCTCGAATTTCCGTCAGTGTTCGCATTTCATTTGAACCCGATGGCACATGTGCTTTTACCTGTTTTGATTATAATGGTACGTACGGTATAGTTTATTCCACGTACACTTAAGCTTTCAGATAGCGTACTTAGACTGAGCCGTAGCAGTTTTCCTCCAAAGAGTAAAACAGAAAAATAAAGCCCCAAAATCTAAAACGGGACTTGTTTCTTTATTGGCGCTGTTGTAAAAAATAATGTTAACTCTACCCACAGCGCCAGTGCTAAAATGAATGTGTGTTGGCAACCTCTCGTAAAAGATACTGATATAGAAATGCTTCATTTCTTTCAAGACCTTCATTATTACTTCCAAGCTAAACGTCAAAATAAAAATGTAGATTTTGAAAGAACTAGGCCATTTATATATTTGTGTCTTGTACGACGCTGCCCACGTACATTCACATTAGTGGCAGCGTCTTGGGCAGAATTGACATTTATTTTTACTAGATTTTAGTCGTAGATGTACGACAAAACAAACATGTGGATCGGCTACTCCAACATCGTTAAAACAATTTAGTTAACCCAAGGTTGAAAATTAGGGCGTATATAAGGGATCTAGCCTATACTCGTTGCGCCGTCGGCCACCTGAAAATAAATCAAAGTGAGCTTTACAACCTTGTTACCTCTCGCACAGGACGACTTTCATCGCGCGTAACGTATGCTATGAAACAAAATGCACCAAAACGGCATTGGTACCGTTGGTTGGTGCCACCAGTGTTGTGCTAGATGTCACGGGTGCTAAACATGGCGCATTTCATTATCGATTTGTGCTCGTTTGTGACAGACGAAACGTTTTAAAGGCGTCTCAAATCATGCACGTAGATAGCTGTAAACTGGTGCTAGCAGTTTATTTTTTTACATTACACGCACGGGCAATTGTGCCTGATATTGCTTGTCTAGTAGTGTATTTCGTTAGTTAGCACCGGCCAAAATTACGAAGGAAGCAATGTTTTTACAGCGAAGCTGGTAAGGGCTAGTTCCCCCACTATCATGTCCACGGAAAAGTGGCGTGTCGACACAAAACTGAGCCAGTTCACCGTCGTCCCCACTCGCGTACGACGAGGAGAGTCGCCCATTGTGTTCCGAGCCGTCTCTCCCCATCGCTGTCGGCAACGGAGGCTAGCCGGTTCATTCAGCTGTAACGCAGCTTCACCTTCTTCCCCGGCGTCCGCGTCAGCGGCCACCTGCGTTCGTGCCATCGAGCACGCCCCGTGATTGGCGCGGCCCTACTAGAATAAAACGTCATCGTCTCACCTACCAATCGTGTGTGTCCTGTGTCCCGTGACGTCGAAATCGCGCTTGCGCTCTTATCAGTTGCCCTTTGGACTCACGATGGGTCGGCGGCGTGCCGTTCGTTCGGAGGAAGAGGAGCGGGAGCGCAAGGAGCGGCGACGTGCGCAGCAGCGCGAATGGCTGCGCAAACGTCGCTATCGCCTCGAGTTCCACTGCGTCGAGTGGTTCCTAATCCCTTGCGAAAGAAGAGCAGATCGCTCGCCTGGAACGCCGCCGAGAACAGAAGCGGCGATGTGACCGGCGCCGCCGGGCCAACGCCACGGACTTCCGTTGAATTAACGGTAGCGGCACCCTATACAGATCGAATTTGGCAATTAGAAGAAAGCAATGTTCTCTTGTGTTTCTAACCATTTCACCTTTATTGAGTTCGGGACTGGAGCTGCAGTAGATGTTGTGGGACCTGTTTATGAGCGGAGTAATTAAAACGAGAGTGAGCCAATGGTCAAGTAAATGGATGGGCCCGCGAAAGCTCCTCTCTTTTGTTCTCAAACTGTGAGCAACCATATAATCGAAAATGGTAAAACCCATATTATGAAATGATTACAGAAACACCAGACTAGGTTCAACAGTCGTTCCCAAAGCATCCTCCGAAACATCCTTCTTCCTCCGAAAGAAGAGCAGATCGTTCGCCTGGAACGCCGCCGAGAACAGGAGCGGCGATGTGACCGGCGCCGGCGGGCCAACGCCACGGACGACGATCGTGCCACGGAAGCCAAGCGCAAGCGCGAGGCCCGGCGGCGACAGGACGCCACTCCGGCTGAACGGTTTCTATAAGTACACTTTAATCCCACCATAGTACAGCTTCGCTGGTCTTCCATCTTCACCAGAGTGGAAAGCGCTGAAAGTTTCTATTCATAAGACTATATTTGGCATCCCGATTGTTTAGTAGCCGCCGCATACTTGTAACGCTCGATAAAATATCCCAAATGAGGAAACCGTCAAAGAAAGCGACGCCGAATACAAAGCGGGACTTCGCCACCATTCGAAGAAGCGCACGCACGTAAGTAGAAACAAAAAAGAAACCTTTTTGAAATCTCCACGTCGAGTACTGTATAGGCACTCACATTTGCTTTAGGTACAAGCAAGATAAAAACGATCTAGTTAGTGAAAGCTTTGGCGTGAGCGCAGCATCGACAATGGGCCAGTCTGATCTCGGGTACAGTTTCTACGGTCACGCTGTCATGCTTGAATGTTCTTTTACAGAACAAAACAAAAATCGATAAGACAGACCCCAAGGTAATTTGCAGTGTCGAGGTGGAGCGATGCTCCATGCACTCTTTAGCAGGCGACACTGCAAGGACCATCGAAAACCACAAAACAGCTACAGTGATGTCCCTTTAGTAGGGACAGCTTCAATTCCCCTCAAGAAGTGTCCATGATGTTAGTTGTCCATAATTACGAGACGAAAATGCATTTAGTCACCCCAGTTCGCAACGGAAAATGTTGTCTACATATATCCATATTGACAGCACCTGTATTACCGAGAGATGGCCATATTTTGACGGGAGACGTCCTAGTAATTGAGCTCCTAGTTTGACCGGGAAAAGTCAAAAGAACAAAGCAGCTTTTTTCACGAGAAACGTCAAAATAGTTGTGAAACTATTTTCACAGCCTTACAGAAGTGACACCACCGAGGATAAACTAGTAGAACTATCAACATAGGGAGTTTTGACGGCGGGGACGTATAAATCCTGAAGTGCTAGCCAAGATATTGGGTAATTGCGTTGTGTGCATGTTTAGACAGCGGGAAGTCTGTTAGCTCCAATGGGCGCCTGGAATCTGGGCTGGAGATGAGAAAGTCTGTCTGTGCAGTACTACTGCTAACCTGAGAATTTTAATATTTCATTACGCGGCAGCGCACAGCCATGGCGCCCAAATCCCACACGCTCTCGCACAACAAGCATACTCGCGCTCAAGCAAACCCGAACAAACGAACTTGTAAACAAATAATACGATTGGGATTGCGAAATGTAACTTTACGAAAGCCTTCACGATTGCTTTAGATGAACAGCCATACCTGTAACTCTGTGCAAGTAATTTATTGCTCGTAACAAATATTAATGTCTCTTGTAATTTTATGACACATGAATTACTTTCTTGGGCAGTAAAGGTCATCGTAATTCCATTATTTTTGTTCTGTAATAAGTTGTCATACTTTGTTTCGCCCTGAATCTGACCACAGCCGATGCTACGAGCCGAAAGGGTCAATCAAGCAGCTCTAGCAGCTCAAGGTCGCAACTTTCATAATCATTTTGTGTGTGCGCTACCATCGACGAGACCAATCGACCACATTGAAGGACGTTTCGACCTTGCGTTTGCACTATATCTGTTCGTTTTTTGTGTGTGTTCTAGCCTTTGAGTGATCCCAGATGTATAACTGAACTATGAATAGCAACCAATTACATTTTTTGTAGGACTGTGGATGTTGAACTGCTTGTGAGTGATTTAGTGATGGAGCTAAAATATTGCAAGAATATGCTCCATTGGCGCTGCCCCTGTTTCATGTTAAGGAAGGCACGACAAGCTCCTCGCGGAAACCCCTCCACTCTTTCTACTTTGGCAGAGCGAACGCTGGAGAGGAGGCGAGTTCCTCCTCACCTCCTCTCCCCTCCTCTCTAGTATTCACTCTGCTCAAGTAGAAATAGTGAGAGGGCTTTTCAGGCAGGAACTTGCCTTACTTTTATTAGAGTGCACAGAGGTTAGGCATGGATCCAGAAAGATACAATTGACGACGGCAGTGACGTCATCGATTCAGTATCTGTAGACTATCTCTGAACAGTGGACCTGATGTACGAAAATCAAATCACTTGATGGCTTGTTTCCGGCACTGGGCATGCAAACACAATGCCCTGGACAACCACGTTACGAAAGGTGCAGCCCTGTCGCAACAGCAGACTAGTACTACTCTACTCAAGTTACTCTAGTTTAACTACTAGTAGTTTAGTAACTTGCAATTGCATTTGTATTTCAGTTATTAGTAGTTTGCTTTAATTATTTTCTAGTAACTTACTCAAATTACACATTAGTTTTGAATTTTAATGGTAGGTTTCCTATCAAAAAATGGTCTTGCACAAAATGAAGTAAGACGTCTGAAGACCAGCTGATATTTGCAAGGGGAAGCATGTGGCGTAGGGAGGGTGCCGGGTGAGTAAAAGTGAGTACATTACCTCTCATTCTCTTTGTAATTTACTTCGAGTACTTTTTAGATGTATTTTACGCAACACTGTAAACAAGCAAACACTGTCTGCAATGTCAAGCTCAGTCAGTGCTAAGTAGAAATGATCTATCCGCAGTACATCATGACCAAAAACAAAACAAAAAAGTAGAAAACAATCAGGCGCGCAGAAGCACAACCAGCAATTAAAAGAATTTCTGTGAAAGCACAAGGTGCTTTATATTTGGTTAGAGGAATTTTGATAGCGAATCAAAACCTATGTACTTTCTTGTTACCGTAAAAAATATAAAAGTAACTTCAAAAGTACTTTACTACTTTTTACGGTAGTCAGTAATTTACTCGATTTCTTTCCATTGGAGTATTTTCTACTCTATTCAAATTACTTTTGAGGTAAATACTCAGTAACTTAACTAAATTACTCTTTTTGTAACTTATGCATGTCTGCGCAAATCACAAAAATGGTCAAAGCATTTTGGAGAAACGCTTACTCATTTATTCCAGATCATATGTTTCGTGGTAAAGGAGAATCAGTCTGATAATAAAAAAATAACATTTAATTTCTGTCATAAACATACCTCCGAAAGGCACCGCAATCTTGCTGCTGGTGCTGTGCGGATCATCTCATAGTTTGCCCTTGTTAAGGCGTGCCCACGGTTGCCGGACCAGTACTCAAACAAAGCATCATCCATCCGCGTGAGCAGGCTAGCTTTTGAAGAGCAGCTGCTTGAATGCTTATATAAGCTATAATCTTCTCAAATGTCAATGTGCTTGTTTGTAAGCACCGTGGGTTCCCTTCGTCCTCACTTTTTCTTCTGAGATGAGTCATCGGCTGCAAATTCCCTTGCCTCGATGCTCTGCAATCGTGTTTGCAACCTGGCGCGGTAGCACTTAGAATCGAATATCTTTATATCTGTGACCGCTGTTTTGTGCAGGGCCAATGGACGCGCTTCATGAGCGGTGTCTACAACCGGTAAGCTATTTTATCTAATTTACCTAGCGCTTCGCTTGGCAAACTTACATTGCTTTTCCCCAACCCTATATATACAAGGTCAAGTAGAGTCGCGTTTTAATTACGAGCATTTCTCTATTTACTATGGTGAAATGTGTTTCCCGTCTACCATTTACTATGGTGAAATGTGAATTTCCCGTCGACGAACGTCGACGGGAAATTTAGTGACTTTTTCATCAGGTGGTCTATCCCTTCGGGGGTGAGGTTTCAAATGAAATGCAGATATGGAATAGTGTTCAAAATTTTTTAACAAATTGTACAGAAAAGGTCTTTCATCAGGATGGAAAAAATCATGAATAAAGTTTAAAAATATCACACTTATTTTATTTAAATGAGATTAATTCGATTCAAATCACTGTAGCTAAAAAGAGGCGATTTTTTACCACTAGATGTATTTTTCAACATGGTAGTTTAATTGATCAATTCGTCCCATCACCGATAACAATGCAGAACAAAGAATTACTTTAAATATTTTTGCTCGATGGCTTTTCGCTTTAAATGCAGAAAAAAATGCTCCATAGATCATCAAATAATTAACAACAAATAAATAACAAAATGTTTTTAAAATTATTTTTGAGGAAAAGGTTTGATTTATATTATCATAGCAGAAGTCTGATATAAGTTGCGATATAGATTATGATTTACATCATTGATTTTTATTTCCCATATTGATTTTCATAAACTTTCTGCTTGGGGCGTTTCCTTCAGACGTAACCAATAATAAATCAATTTGTCTCAGAAAGGAGTCCAAGACCGTCTTTATCGACTTATTGCGTGACCACAGCGGGGTGCTCAAGATGTCTTTGCCCTTATATCACAGCACTTTTCTTAAGTGAGGCAGTCAAGAGGGCAGCGTCTCTGCTGACGTATTCACTTAACGTTGAGTCAAAGAACGAGCACTGGCATTTTGACGCCATCAGAGTGTGATCGAGCGCAGGCGAAGCTGCAAGTGGGTCGGAATGGCCCTGCCATACCGACCCACTGGCACCTTTAATTTAAAAACAAGAAAAAAACCAACATGAGAAGTCCATTAAGCCCGATGACCTGATTGCAAATTACATTGATGTTCCTTGCCACAGGTGTGTTAGCTTTCTTCATTGCTACAAACACGCAAAGAGCACACGTCGCGTCACATTTTTAAGATTCTTTACCGCTGCTTCATGAACTTTCGATCAAATTGACGGCGGATGTGTATTTAGCCAGCCAAAGAAAGCGCGCGTCGCTCCGAAACAAAGCCTTAATCGAACAGTAGCGAAGCCGGGTAAAGGATTTCAACCGAGCCCCTGACATGACGACAGAAATGAATAAACGACCATCTCATGCCTCATGCAAAGCTGAGAGTAGCAGCGCGTGAAATCGTGTTTTCGCTACAAGGTCGCGCATATCAGGGCCGGTACACGCTGCTCAGAAGAAATTGCTCTCTCCAACGTGACCTGAACCGAAATTGCAGTGAAATCCGTCGGGAACTTTGGGGCCGGCATAACAATATATATGTATATAGCTCTGATTTTATAGACGCTAAAACTGACAATGTTCACGTCGTTGGCTACCATCTATTTGATAATTTGTAGTTTCTTGAATAATAATCGATTACTCTGGATCTGGAATTTGACTAGAGCAGCTGGATGACAAGCATTTTTCATCCGCCCCCTCCTGTTCCAAACGTATACATATATGCACTTCTTTTCCTGGAGAGAGCTAGAGAAACCTGGCTTACCAATTCAGCCTCGGCCTTTGCACCGTGCACGCAGTTCTGCGGTAGACGTGTGCAGTTTTCAGCGCCACCCTGGGCAACCTACATAGTACACACACCTGACACCGAGAAAGGGTGATTGGCCAAGGCCGAAGACTTTAGGAGTCTGCGGCAGTTTCCTAAGCCATTGTTGGCAAACATGTCCAAATCGTAATACCTGTAATTACACAAAGACATTTAGCATTGTGCTGTTTGCACTCACGGAAGCGAGGTACAACTTTATCTATGTTGACGCCAGTTCTTACGGCTCTGCAAGCGATGGTGGAGTCTGGGCTAAACCGTTAACTTCCAAAAACCTATAATGGTGTTTGGAAGGTGTTTCATACCCATAGATCTCTTTAAAGCAATACATTTGTTTACATATGGTTTAATGTTTTTATACACCTACTGAGCGTGCGAGAGGCGTGGTTAGACAATTTGGTGGCTTTCGAAAGGTGGTCAGGAAATATTCCACCTTTTACAGAGGAGAAGGTGTTTCCACATGGAAACAACTTTTTCCATGTTTGCCGGGATAGACTCCACTGAAATAATAGCCCAGTGTTATTCTGGGCCCTGTATATGACATGTTTTTCGGAACGTTTGTGGAGAAGATGTGGGGCAGGGTGCTAACCCAACCAAAAAAAAGGGGAGGATTATACAGAAATTAAAACTGGCTACCATTTTTCACATTTTCGGTTTGGAACTCGAAATATCGGTGGCACATAATCGTATCAGCAATAGGAATAGTTGTACTGTGAGATAGGGCACACCATGGCATTTTGCACGTTGTGCGCCGCATGCCATATTGACAGCGAGACACTAGATCACTTGGTTTTAAAGCGAACGGAGCTTCGCCCTACCCTCTCTGAAGGGGCAACGAATTTGACCGGAGCCAAATTCCTTTTCTGTAGATTTTTTCGGTGATTTTGCTGGCGAGGATGGAAGAACAGAAAATAAAAAGAATACAGACACAAATAGGCGATGAGTAGATGGGAATTATCTAGGGAAAAGTGAATGATGCAAAACTAAATAGCACAGCTGGGGACAGGCTGGACAGAGGAAAATTGGGACTCCCTCCCGCTTGGCTCCGGCCCAAAGTCTCAACCCTGTCTCCTAGAGAGTCGGATGCTGGGATAACGCAGGCAAGATTTGACCCGATGAAACCTGGCGACTCCCTGGCTGGGGAAAAAATGTGAAGGTGATGATTTAGTTTTTTTTTTCTTTTGCCCGATCTCACAAAGGTCATTTTGTTGATATTCAATACTGCATGGTGATATTTAGGGGTAGAAAATTGGCTTAGAAGGGCGGGAGGATTTCTATATGTCTTTTTAGACTTAGACTGACCGAGAAAATTATAACTCTAACCAAGTTTGAATAAAAAACAAAATAACCTACGTTTCGGGACCAGCTTGGTCCCTTGGTCACGGGTGACCATGCGCTGGGCGAATCTTCTTCGTCGCCTTCATCCATATCATCTTAATAATCTTTAACCTCATCCCCATCAAGAATATTCAGCGATGGAACCCGGTTCGAAAGGTTGCGAGCGTGTTTTTCCGTAAAGCGACGAAGCCCTGAGACGTAAACGCTTGGGAGAGTGCCCTATGATCTGTTGACGTCTTCTTTTGTTCTTTGAATATACCAGGATTCCAGGTGCGAGACGTCTACGCTAGTGTTTTTCCGTGGCCAGAATCGCGCTCTTGTCGAAGGACACGCTATGACCCAGTTTTTCGGCGTGTTCAGCAATTTTTTCAGTCAGTCAATTTATTTCCTAACCAGACAGATCTCTGTCGAATTTGGTTACATTCATAATCTTTTTAGACTTAGGCTAGGTGACGCAGGCTATGACCCATGACAAAGGGCACAGCATTTAACATCCATCCATTCATCTAATGGCGGTAAGATCAAGGTAGGGCCTTCATTGTTTTTTCAAGTTTTTGGAGCAAGTATACGACTTGCATATGTAAATAGGTGCCATAAGAGAACTTCCGATATATCTACGTCAGATAGATCGGAGCCGTACTAGGATGTTGCCTATCAACATACTTCTTTTCAAGGTGGTCGAACATTGGAACTGCCACCCATATACTAGGAAATTAGAAAGTATGAACTTCGCATGGCAAATTGGGTGTCTTCATTCGCCATTTTAGAGCGCAGCTCTTAGGCGCCGTTTCCGGCTTGAGCGGCGTCGGCGTAACCAAGGTCAAGTGACGTCCCCCTCGAGGTCACGTGACCCCCCCCCCCCTCGAGGTCACGTGACCCCCCCCTTCCCGAGAACATGTGACCCTCAGTACCCTTCCTCCTCCTCCTCAAGAGCTGCGCTCTAATTCGGCGTTACTAGGTAGTTGTAAACGGCTTTCACTTTTTTCAGTCAGGGATTCACCTTAACGCCGGTAGGAATTAGGTGATGTTTAAATAACAAATCTGTGATGGTGTTTACGTTTACGGTTTAAACCTCAAATACTAGAAGTGAAGAACTGTGACGTTTAACTACGTTACGCCGAGATACGGCTTCAAGTTACTGGGACATTTGTGCTTCGTATGCTGCGTCCCGAGTCATTCGTTGAATTAGTTGCTTTGCGAACTATACGAAGCCCTCGTGTATCGTCTTGGTGGCCGTATCTCAGCGTAAACCCCGCTACCACTTTGGGAGCCAGTCGAACCGCAGCCTCCTCAAACGCCAACTCTCGTAAATTTATGAAAATGTACGAACATTCCCTCACTGCAATAATCCTTTAGGCGCTGCGAGGTAGCCTGAATAATTTAATAAATAAATAAATATATAATGTGCGTCACAAAGCAATGCTAAAAGATAGGAATATTTTCAATAAAGACTGACTCAGTCTCAGTTTGTGAATGCATAAAGCTGAATGGCGTTGGCTACAGGAAACGGGGTACCCTTTTATCATTGCAAGTTTATAAAAAATCGGTTAAACCTTTTTCACAAGGTAACGGCAAACTCTGAGACGTTGGTTCAAACCGCTCGCGCTACATTTCGGTGCCGACGGAACGTTTAGCGATGCAATTTTTCTGAGATTCACGGTACATATTAGTTTCCTGTTCATTTTTGCCAAAATTCTAGTTCTAAATGGTAATTCAGATGTAAAAAACTAGATCGCCCACATATAAGTACGATTCTTTTTTTCGAATGAATTTGTGAATTAATATTGTATCTGAAAATAGGCACATTGTCCACGGTGGGACAATTTCTCGGAGTTGAAATTCAAAAGCCACCCAAGCATTTTTAAATGGATTCTAGTCAGGGATTAGCTTATGAATTATGCTTCGCTACAGAATTATTCAATGCCGTATTTTGAGAAAGTTCTAACTGTAGCTACGCAAATTTCAAAACTGCATTGCATGCCTCACGTTCCAGTACCTGTTCTTGTTATTTATGACTGCTTCCTGCTCGCACTACAAAGTGATGACTCACTCTATGCGGCCTGCCTTGTTATGTGTTCAATGGAGACGGCCTAGAACTTTCCGAACACCTGATTGTCCATGCAGAGTCAACGAATCTCTTTAGGGCCTTTAACATCACCGAAGTCCTAACGGCCCTGATGGCAGCGTTCTGGATGTTCAATATATAGTATGCTAAAGAGTGTCTCAATACAGCATCTGCCATTGAAAGGTTATTTTTCTAACTGAATATAACGAAGCTGGAGCCTCCTGCCGTCCCGTTCATGAATTAGCACAGTGATTGCGTATCATAAACGTTGCTGCCAGTTTAGCGGTTTTCACTACTAGTACTTTGACGGTTTTGAGAGTTGTCTGGTGGGTATTATTTTTGTTGCAGGTAGTGGTTTTTGTTTTATTTTTCATTCATTTTGCTTACTATCTTGTGCTCTATAATAGTTTATAGGTTTTAATTTCTCTCTCATGAACGGCTTAATTTTTGTGTAAGGTAGAGCCTCGGTTAGAGTCTGCTTTGCTTAGTCGTAGCACAATTTAAAAAAAGACCCATGTTGCCACTGATTTCAGTGGTGTTTCTACCTAATCCACATGTTTTGCAAAACGTTCTGATTAGAAAACCGACATCTGGGTCGCGTGATGGTACATGTGACTTATAGTAACCAAGACACAAAGTTCTCTGTTTTATATTATTTTTTTTAACTTGCTATAGTACCTGAAACTTAGAGACATGACTACTGGAAGTGACAAGTGCTGTCAGAGGATCCAGATACACGTACTGCAGAACATAACTATGTGCAAAACGTGCGGGTAACGTCGGGATGGCATGGAAGCCCACCTAAGTTCAGCAGTAACAGATCACTCGGATGTGTATTACACCAAATCGTGATAAAACAGGGGACATCTTTCCGTGAACAGATATGGTCTAACAAGAAGGGAGGGGAATGCAGGCGAGCAGGTGATATATATATAGTTAATCATTTTGTATAATAGCTGAGACTGTAATGACGGAAAAGGTAGAACCTGACACAGAAGGGAACGTTTCAGTAGACGGGAAAGAAACAGGAGGGGTTATTGATGACATGGGCGACCAAAAGAGTCAATTTGGTTGGCATTCAAAGGTTGGTGAAGTGCTCACTATGATGTCTTTATTGTGAATAGTTTTGCTTCCACCGAAGGAGAAAGGAACAATGTCTGACAGGTAACTTTCAGGGTGTTATTTTATGAGTGCTATGACTCCAAGCTTCTAACGTGATTTATACACAGACAATCGAACTTAGTTCGCCGCTGGCAATAGGTAGCCAAAATTACAAACTCGTAACTTCACGACGAGGCAAATATTATTTGTTACGTCACGAATAGAAACTCTAAGAGGGCGCCACCGACACATTTCGGCGCTAATAGTCTGTCGAACAAGAAGATAGCTTATTTATTGTTATTTTATATATTTATAGCGTTTATGGACTAATGAAATCAATAAACACAGTGTCATTCGTGCCTATTTCAAATTTAGAGGGTTTCTTTACTGTTGAGTTCACAAAACTGATCATAAGAATGTGTTTTTCTTGAGAAACCAAAGTTAGGCTCTCTGGTTTCTGTATGAAATATTGCCATGGGTTTGTTGAATATGAGTCCCTCTTTTCGCACACATTTCTATTATGTGCCACACATGTACTCTGTAACGTTTATTGGATCAAATAACTTTGGGTTCTATCGAAAGATCGGGGCACCCTTGAATGACGAGCGTGCATCCCGTCGAAAACTCTGTTGTTTAAGGAAAAGTGAAATTATACGCATGATGCTTTGAATGTTGTTACATTTTTATATGGCCATATATTTCTCTGTTGTATCAGCCTTTTTCTAGAAAGCAAACACAAACAGCCTTATGAAGCATTTGGGTTGCGCATGACTCTTTTAATGTTTCTATCGTCAGAGCGCACTCTAAAACAAGGCATTGTAAGTGCCATGTATGGCTCAAATACTCTCCAAGGCTGTGTGTATTTTCTTTATGAAAAAACGTTGATAAAACAGATAAATCTACGGCGCCATAAAGCAGACATTGCTTCATTAGGTGTAATGTCTCGGTTACACCAGCTATAAAGGTGTTGGGATTTAAAAATACGAATAGCAAATGTGTAATGCAGAAACTTCAAAGTTGCTCGCAAAAAGGTGTAATGCTGGAGCAACACCTTTCAAAAGGTGTGAGTTATAGGCACTGGATAAAGGGCCGGTTACACCTTTATTTGGGTTGTCAAGTTCTTGGTGTTTTTAAGTATGGCTTCCATCAATTTGAATTTTCGGCCCACCTTCACGTGAGTCATCCTCGATGAATTCACAACCTTCACGAAAGCGTGTACACGATAGAAACACAAATGAACGTGCTCTTGTCCGTTCTTCGAGCACAGATAGCAAAGTCGACAGCGAATGTCAGTGGGTCTTAAACCCTTCTTCACCAGATATTTTGTAACCACACGCTGTTCCGGCACTGTTTTCAACAGGTCCAAGGCCATCTTGAATAACAAAGCGAAGAAAAACAATTTATACTTGCAACTTTCGCTACCAGATGCCAGATGCATACAAATCACTATAAGATGTATACGGCCATTCAATAACTTTCGTGTTCGGTTTTCCGAGACGGTATTCTAATATTTATTAGATGCCCCTCGTATAATGCAAAGACAAAAAAAAACAAAAAACACGACTGAGACAAAATGTGCTTCATAGCCAATATAAATTTAAGAAATGATAAACAAAGACTTAAACATGGCAAGGGTGTGAGGCGCATCACTGAAACTGTTTAAGATTAGATTTATGATTAGGTTCGTGATTTTTCCGCACAACAATATGTACAACATTACTAATTTTGAAATGCGAGTTGAATTCACCGAAATAATGTAAATATATATATATATATATATATATATATATATATATATATATATATATATATATATATATATATTATCACGGAAGTAGTCTTCATTGAGATAGGTTGAAGCCGGGATCTCGAGATGACATTCAAGACCAGACAGCGTTGGCCGTGCAGACTCCAGGGCCGGCTTGTTCGAGGCAGCGTCTCAGCGAAGACTGCGTGAAAGAAAACACTACCAAGGCTAGCGTTACAGTCCGCACTGGAGACGTGTCTCAGTTCGTGCGCTAGCCTTGGCAGTAGTTTCTTTCACCTTGTCTTAGTTGAGACACTGCTTCAAACCAGCCGGCCCAGAGATCGATGTGGCGGTGACTTGACCCATGTGGAATGAAAGCCACCAACAAGGCCGTCGCATTGTCACACACGGTATTTTGGGTTGACGTGACCGCTCTTATAGTACTTTCGCTTTTGGTTGTTCGTGACGTCGTCCCGAGATACTGGCTCCTAGTAATCGAAACAAAAATCACAAATGCAATAATATGAGCGTTTTACAGGGTTTTGGTATGTTACACTGTGCGCTCGATAATTTGAGATGCCTGGGTGATATTAATGGTAATTAAAATATTCATAATATAATAACTACCATTAATAATATATTATCAATGTTGAATACATTAATATAACATAATGTATTCAACATTATTCGGAAAGAAGAAATTCGTAGAATTAAACCATTACTAGATTTCTATGGGCTTTTCCCTGAACCCCATCTTTGATTTCTCCAGAGAGGTGGTATAATCAGAATTACTACCTGTAACCAGCTCTACCTTTCAGCTGGTTGACGTCTAAGACGGCAAGCGATGGGCCTTCCCATTTTGGCACACTCATCACCCTCAGTGGGCACTGCCAGGGCGGCAGCAATGTTATTTAGGGCGGCCAACCTGCCTTCGCCTAGCTGTTATCGTTCGCCTTTCTCCTCAGCTGTGGCTCTGGTTTTGGCTGTCTCTGGCTGTGGCTCCTCCTCCAAGTAGTCCGCCTAAATAAGCTGTCTACGGGAGTCTCGTCTGCCAGAGATAACTCCACGCCTTCCTCAGGAAGCTGCTGAAAATAACCAATGTAATTACTGCTAGCCATAAGCATATCTCCAATGCAATCAACAATTATGTGTTCCCAGTTGAATGAGCGCACATCGTTGGTGGAGCACACGATATTCCACCAACCCCTCACAAGGCTACTCACAAAAGGCACATTCGGAAGAAGCGACTTGTCGAAGAACAATAGAGTACTTCCATAAATACCCACATGCAACGCTACCGCGCATTCTACTCGTGGAACTAGTTGGTCAAGGAGCAGAGTGGCAACGTTCCGGTCTTGATCGACATATCGACAAGAGATGACACAGAAAGCGCGGACCATAAGAAGCATCAATATAATGTTTCTTTGCCTGGAACACATAACGTTTTTGCCTCTAAACTAGTCCGAATGGGCAGATATATACGCTCCAACACAAGCCCAAACCACATGTAAAGATTCTCTGGAGGCAAACTTGTTATAATTTTGTACTTCATTTCTCTTGGTGCTTTGAGGTAAGTGGCCAAGCCAGTGCTAGGAATCTCGACGCTGCGAAGCTCGAGATTCATCTTGTGCACGAGTCAACACATGATGTGACAACCACCACGTGCGAACTCCCAGCTCGCACCTTTATAATGGTGTTGCCGGTCAGCAAGTTTGTTACGTGTCTCGTTACGTCCACTGACGAAATGACCTTTTGCGATTGATGGTCTTTTAAGGCTGCTGATACTTAGTATGCTAGGTAAAACTTGGAGCCGCCGTGGAAAAGCTAAAAGTAAATATACTTCGAATATCATCTAGTGTTAGAGATTCACAGCACTGCACAAATTGAATTCAGCACGTGTTTCCCTTCCATGAATTGAATTTCGCTTATTGTAACATTTATTTTTCATTATTATAGGTGCAACCCCATATAGAAACCGCTTTAAGCGGCAGTTAAGGGTCGGCGTGTAGAATCTCGCACCGTTCGCCAGCCTGCACGTACGGACGTGGATCCCTGTGTCACTCGCCAAACGAACACTGTTGTATCACATCACTCCGCTGCGCCGCTGGTCGTCCGCGCCGCCCGCGCACGCCGAGTATTTTGTCTGCTACGAATATATCAACGGTATCGTCCGCTACATGTTCAAAAAGTGCCCTTTCACATTCTGAAATTTAGTCACATTGGATGTCAGTATACGTAGGCTGGCCGCTGGCGACTGTGTCCGAGCTCTCCACCTGTTCGGCATTTCGGCATAGTTTCGAGATGTAAGTACACATTGCAAGGTGCCCTATGACCCGGCCGTTGATGTTACCTTGTATTGTCTGGATATACCAGGGCTCGAAGCAGAGTCCTTTCCACCAGCTTCTCGGCGTTCAATGTGATCGGCAGGTAAAGGGGTACCCTGATTTCGCCCCGTATCAGTGAATTGTAGTGGCCCGGACGCTTTTCTTGTTTACAACGCATTCGCGGTACGACGCGGCCGGAGTCTCCTGCCGAATTTGAAAGCAGACATTCATCACGAACTCTCGCGCCTGAAGCCCTGACATGCCTTTGTTAAAGGACGTTTTGAAGCGACTCGGTGAGGTAAGCAGCGAAGCACATGATTCGGCCATTACGGGAACGAAATCACACAGAAAAACCGAGCGCTGCAGCCATGCTTTCACCAGACCACATGCATTTACGTATATTGATAAAAACATAAACTTCAGATATTTAATTCCTTTAGTTGCAAATCATTCTGAGCAGTACACATCTGGAATATTGTGCAATTTTTACGCACAAAACGACTACATAAAGAAAAGAAGAAAAACATTCTTTTGCGGACTACTTTGTGGTGCGTAGCAGTGCTCTTCTCAAAGTTTCGAACCGTCTTTCAGCCTTTGGCTACGCTCGGATGGAAGCTGAAACGAAGTATAGCTGTGTTCGGAGATTTGTGTGTGTCCTCTGTTTCCTTTTTCCCTTTCTCCAGGGATTATTATCGTCATTGCAGATCTCTTTCCAGATACAGCCGATGTTGAGGACGTTCTTATATCCTTCGTAATAAATCCTCCACAAGCCGTCGTGCTCTTCAACCGTCAGGAAAAAGGACATGAAATGCCTCATCGGGGAGTGCGGCATCCGCAGCTTGATTGTTGGTAGCCATCAATTCCTCCTTACTGTTTGCGACAGGGCTAACGAAGATAATATACTACGATATTGTTATATATTTATTTTAGCTCAAAAGAGCGGCGCCGCAGAAAGGCAAATCGCGCATGCCTCGAAGGCCTCCGGCGCCGCTTCTGTCAGTCGCCGACAGCCTCTCCGTGGGCGACCGCGGCAGCGCCACAGAGGCAGGCAGTGCGTCACGCGGAACACTGGACCTAAATTTCTGATAGCTTATGCGCTTCTCCGCGGGTAATTTGCAAGTAAATCTCTGTCGTATGAATGCACAATTAAAAACGGCCACAAAGCACGTGTGCAGCGAACGGATGCATGCTTTTCCGGTAATATTGAGGGCCGTTTTGCAAATGTAATTGCTTGTTTCGCGTGCTCTGTCATATTCGAGACCGGAATTCACCGTACAGAAATGCACTGTCATTTGTTGTGCAAATAACAGGGATAAACAAAAGCTAAACTCCGAAACAGTGTACGCGACCCAGGCTGTAAAACGAAATAAATGTGGATACGACATGTTTATGCTGCAGCAGTTCCATGCCAATCCGGACCTGCAGCGCCGGTAACTGTTGAATTTATAACTGAAATACTTTTCGCCTTTAAAAAACAGTCGTGCCTGCTCAAATAAATTCTTTTTTAACGACCGGAGAATTGTTTTAAATTTTGTGCCAACGCTTATGCCGGGTTACTGCAGAAATGTAATCGAAGCGCAGCATTTGCCTCGAGAAAAACTGTTGTGTTCCAGCTGAACCTATAGTTTATTGACTATATTTATCTCTGGGTCATAATTAGAAGGTGACGGCTGGTAGAAAAAATTTGCGCTACTGATTTTGAAACGCCTAACATACACCAATGGATAATATTTAGAGCTTGTTTTTTATGTTAATTTGCCATATACGCGTCCATGTGCCCGAATAATTTGCAGGAGGAACATCGGCACAAATGAAGTCGAGAAAATACTTATGAAAGAAAGCTGTTTGAGAACAAACATTGTAACCCTGGGACGTCCGGAGGAGCACGCCAAAAATACAAACACAAAGCTCTAGACACAACTAAAATTTGAGAACCGGCCCACTCGTCGCAATCCCATTCGTCACTGGAACTCGTCACAGGAAAATTCGTCACACCGGCGTTCTCGTATGAGGTCCTTTCGTCACAGGAACACTCGAAGCCCGACTTGCGCTTCTTTAGAATGGGGATAGACATGCTTAGACTAATCATGCTTTGTCTAACAAAACAACTTCGAACCCGGATTTCCACCTAGAGGAGAACTGGCCCGTTAACGCGGTCTATAAAAAAGCTACACTCTGTACAAATTTCCATTCTTTGCTAAGGGCACGAATAGTGTGGAAAAACAAAAACTCAGTGTGGGGCTTCCTTGCTACTTTACAAGGGGTTTTCCTATGCAGTTAGCAGAAAATGGGGTGCTAGGATTTACTGTGTATGTCGGGATCGTACCATCTGCAAGGCAAAGATAACTACTGACGGGTTTATTAGTGTTGTAGTGGCCGTAACTGGTGCTCACACTCATGCTGGGGATCCAACTGAGACCAACAAGCTGAAAGTCCGTCAGAGCAAGAAGAGAAAAGCAGGTAACATATTTCGACTTTTTGTATTATGGGAATTCGCAGTGTAGTTTCTAAACTGCTTTCTTGTGTGCTATTTCATTGCAGAGAATGGAAGCGACCCACCACATCGGATCCTACTTGATGCCGCTGCTACTGTCAGTGAGCGTACGGCTTCCCAGATGCCTTCGCCGAGCATGCTGAAACGTACCATTCGAAAGCAAAGAGAAGCACGCCAAGGTCCATACGTTCTCCCAAAACTGCGAGAAGACATAATTCTACCAGACGAGTACAAGGTAACTCAAGTCTTTATACCATAATTTTTATTGAACGACCTAGTTCATCAATTTAGAGCAATATGTTTTATATCTTTTCCAGGTGTCGGGGCCACACGAGGAGCCCTTTCTAGCTTATGACAGCGGTTCTGGAGAGAAGGCAAGTCTTGTGGTTTTCGGCACTCAGAAAAAATTGACCGCATCTCCACGTGGTGAATGATGTTGACTGGGGTGAAGTTCTGGTGGTGCTTGCCTGCGTAGACGCTGAGCCGCAGCATGCCGAGCCTTTCGTTCGTTTTCATCCATGTCAGAAAGAAAATGTGTGGTATAGAACGTGGTTATATACGCATTTGAGCATTGGACCGCAGCGCCCTCTCGTCTATAAACGTTCAGCCAATGCATGCAAAGTTTAACGCGATTATATACGCTTTTGACCGCAGCGCCCTTTCTTGTATAGACGTTAAGCGGCTACATGCAACGTTTCATCCATGACAGAAACTTTAGCTCTTGAGTTACTACCACATCTCAGAGCCCCCTAGTCGTCCCGCAGTCGTGGCCGCGTGTTTAAGGCGATGGATTAGAGATCCGTTGGGGTCTCCCCGCACAGGTTCAAATCCTGTCGACTGCGCAAACAATTTTTTTTTAATCTCTTTTTTTTCTTTTTTTTTTGCTTTACACGAGCACGTGAGCACGTGCTCACGTGCTCGTGAGCACGTGAGAACGTGAGCTCACGAGCAGGAGCACGAGCACTGGACGCCAGAGCTACACGCGGACATGGCTAGCCCCTAAGGAGCTTCACCCCTAAAAGTTTGAGCGGCTTTCTACTACGAGGGCATGGTTCAGGGACGTGACTTTCAAGGTGACGCCGTCGCTATTTTAACAGGTGTACACGGTGCACGGGCTGTACCATGGTGCTGTGATCAGGCCTATGTACGCTTTGCTTCCGAACAAGGAGGAGGAAGCCTACCGGTGGCAAACTTCATTGTGCATATTGCATGGTTTGAGTTTTCGTATGTCGCAAACTATAACATCACTTTCATTTCGTTTTTAGATTTTTTCGGTGCTCTCCAGCTTCATGTCAAGTGTGGAATTCGAGGTAATCTACCGCTAGTTCCAGGCGGCGCGTTGCTACCAAGACGAAGATTTTGCTTTTGCTGTTCAGGTAATTACGTCCTATTCTCTAAGCTTGAAAGTAAGCTGTTATCATATTGGTACATTAATACTTTATTCGGCTTACCATATCATGAAACCTCCCAGAAAAATTCGTCCCTTTTTTGGAACGTCATATACTGTAGCATATTTTCACAAATTCATTATATTACCAAGCTCAATTACCAGAACGAACTTTAAACACCGAATTTTTCATTCGTTTATTAGCTCTTCTTTCCGTTTTAATGACTTATTTCATTTATTCAGTAGTGTTCGTTTATCTGCATTTATGGATTATTATCTTATAACATAAATGGGTGCATAAACAACTAGTTGTGTCGCTGCCTCTTTTCTTCACGTGCCAAAAAAGGTTTAAAAATATGTACGATTCCAGAATAACAAAGGTGCATGTCAAGCAAATACAATATTCCATCGATGAATATGCCAATAAGCATTACATTTTCTAGATTCGCATGTTAGCCGCGTTGGCGTTCCAGCCACCTGCCGAGGTTCCAGATGCCTTTGACGAGCTTCTCGAGGCCCTTCCAAAAGAGGCCGCCGATCTGGCCATGCAGTTCGAAGACACCTACGTAGGTCGCCGAAGGCGCAATGACGTTCAGACATCCATGTTCCCACCAAGCATATCGTCCGTGCATGATGCCGTGCACAAAGATATGCCACGCACGAACAACGCTGTCGAAGCCTGGCCCCGAGGCATCCAGGTGCGTTACAGTTGATTTGGTCCTTAGTGTTTTAATATGGTAGAATCAGTATTTTCCACTATATTTTATGTTGATCTGCACTTTTTTGTGTATGTCTTGCTGCAGTCCAACGTCGACTGCTGTCTTCCCAACCTCTGGGCCTTCCTGAGGTGTCTGAAGGATGAACAAGCGCTACAAGAACTGAAGATAGCCCATCTAGACATTGTACAACCGCCGCCGCGTCTCGCACAGAAATAGAAATATGTGAATGAGCGCATATCTCGAGTTCTAGAGGAGCACTTCACCGGATTTCCTGTCTGCACGCTTCGAAAAATTGCTAGGAATATCCGGTTTTGAGTTTCATGCTGTAATGGCCCCTGCAAGCTCATTAAAATCGCATTGTCGTTTGCTCTTTCTAAACCTGTCGTGGCATCTAGTTATGTTTATTTCAATTTCAGCGCCATGTTTTGATCACAGCTAACAGCACGGTGCGTTAAATAATTCATCCCAATAAACAGGAGTTAATTCGTAGTTCCACATTCAAGCTCCGCGCCGTGACACAAGTGTTTCCTGTGGCGAAAATTGCTCGTACGAGAGGCCCTGTAACTAGTTGGCCTCCTTGACGAGTTCACCTATGACCAGTTGGCCTGTGACGACCGGGCTTGTGACGAGTTGTCCATAGAAATTTAAAAATTATGTTCGCAAACCAAAAGTCGATTTCCTTCGGTACCAGTACGCCACGCAATGCACACTCCGTCCTGGTAACAGTCCCCGAATGGCCGTCGGCCAAGGATCCCGCAGAACGTAGCCCGGGACCATCTGCAAGACAGAACCCGTTTTTTTATATAACTTCTGCAGGCCGGAACGGGTGAATATGTGCGTATGAGTCTGGACGATCTAGAGAGACAGCCAGCCCACCGGCGACGGGCGGAGGAGGGGTTGAGCGGGAAAAGGGAAAAAAGTCGTATTTTTCGCCCATAATGTGCGAAGAAACGAAAGCTGTAGCACGTTGGCGCAATGCGCGTGGAATGGTGCCGTCACGTGCCCGAGGACGGAGGTGCGACGTGATTAATTCTCATAGCCGTCGTGGCTGGCGTCGTAGACGCCACTGACGACCGCCCCGCGTGCTTGCTGATCCGTGTAGTAACTGAGTTAGCAGTGTGGAAGTTTCTAAAACCATCCAACATTGAGCGTAGCAACTGAATACGGACAAAGTGAGATTTCGCATAACGCGAGTAAAGTTTGAAAATAAGTATTTTAAGCAGACGACAGGAAGGATCTCCATTCATCGCGTCTTTACTGGCGGGGTGCTGGGGCTCCCCGCTCTTCTCTCTCGGCGGTGCGCGGCCGACGTGAAACCCGACTCCCCGGGCCTTGCGCCAAAAACGAAGATAAAAAAAGTTTTTTGTTTTTTTCTTTTTGCGCGCGTGGCGACGATGACGGATGAAGTCGAAATCTGCGAACTGTCACACGTAAAGCTATCGCTTTAAAACGCAGATTAGTCTCCACGAAATGGAGAAGGATAAACACCCTTCTTTGTGGGATTTTCGACAGGCTTGGACGCGTACTAGGGGCAAAAGCGACTGCTTCTTAAGCCTTCCTTTTTTCTTTTGCGGGGTTCCCGAGAAGAGGTAAGTGCACCCCCCCCCCCTCTCAGCCCAACCCCTCCCCGTTCCCGCGCAAGGTTTGCAGGGAAGGTGAGGAGGGTGGACCTCCTTTCCCTGATTGGCCGCTACGAAAATCTTGCTTCGTCCGGCGTAAGGCGGAGATCACTATTTTTAAGCGCAGCCCAAACCAAGCCGCAAAACAGGAGAAAACGTGTCCCGGAGAAATCCAACGGCAGAGGTGCGACGTGAACGGTCACGTGAACGTGACGTTTTTTCGGGTCCAAAGATGAAAATATTAAACTTCTTCCGGCCCCGGAGAGAGCCGCAAAGCGCAGGAGAGTCCTTGGTGGGGGGGGGGGGGGGCTACGTTAATTGCTCTCGAGAACGCAACAAAAGAAGAAATGGAGGTTCCAGGAGCTGTTGCTTTTGTTGTATTCTCCCCCTCGAAGCCAGTCAAAAATCCCGCAAAGGGTGCCTTTTCTACTTCTCCTGCCCGTCATGTGTGTTTTTCCTTTCCTACTCAACTTTTTCGCCTCCGGCGTCCCGGGGCTACGTCCCTAAAAGTCTCGTCCTTACACTCCCGTACGCTAGTGGGCTAAGACGGCAGGCGGAAGTTATAAAAGAAAAAACGGGTTCCGCCTCCCTCATTTTTGCGGGCCCGTTTTGCGGCTTGGTTTGAACTAGAGTGCCTTCCGCCCTTATAAGCCTGGCTTGCGGGAGCAGGAAACGTCCCCGTTGACGTCCCAGGCTGTTTCACTTCCGGCTCCCTGGTTTTGCGTACGACGTTCTTCAGTCAGACGGTTCCGGAGCTCCGGAGGCGGCATTCCATTAGGCAAAATGACGACGGTAGTATGCCTACAATTGAACGATCTATAGCGGAGGCTGTTAACAGCCTCTGATTATTTAAGGTGGTGTTGATTCAACAGATGCTGCTGCGAGATGACTGACGCGATAACCGAAATAAAACTGTTCGCCAAGCTTAAATTGGCACTGAAACCCCCAATTCCTTTTACCAAACAATTCGATATGATATTCAGACATCACTCTAAATGTTTAAATCATGTAGACAATGTAAGTAAAGAAAAACAAATATTTAAAAAAATTGAATTTGAAGTTCCCGCGCTCCTTGGTGACGTCAAAAGTGGCCTAGAGCTCAGGCGCATTGTTATTTCTTGTGGCCCTTTAAAGGGACGCGGACAACACCCAAAAATATTTTTTTCATTTTCTGCCAGGCGATTCATTATGGTGTCGGAACACTACCCAATAATATTTTTCTACAGAGTCACGTATTTTTTTAATAAAGCCAAAAAACGCAACTGCTCGAAACTGAAACCGAAATCCGCCCACCGCACAGAGATGTGGAGAGGAGAGAGTGAGTGGCGGAAGCCACGTAACTACACCCGACCGTGCGATTTTCTTTTTTCTTTTTCTGGGGGGGGGGGGTGCAGCAGACGAAATGCGTTCGGGATCCGTTCGCCATGCGATTCCTTTGTAGTTATGTTTGTTCCACTCGCTGTTCTGTACTTCAAGATGAGTTGTTTTGTACATTTAAGTGTTGGCAATCAGTAGTGAGTGCCCGTGGTGAATTCCCGTGATCGGCTCCGAAAAGAATACTCCCAAGACGTTGCGTGAAGAGCTGCCCCACCTCTGAAAGTGGCATTGTGCGGCAGAGGTGCCAAAAATGAAATACCCATACCATTTAGTTCAGCGACGTATCGTCCACAACAATTGTTTTTCTTTCAGTGATAATTGACTACTTCCATAAATCCCTGCATGCAACACGGCGCGCATTGCACTCTGGGTGCTAGTTGGCCAGGGAGGAGTAGCATGGTTTCGGTTTTGATCGACACGTCGACAAGAGATCATACACAGAGCGTGGACTATTAACGGCCGTTATCTCATGCTTTCTGGTCCCGAGAGCGTCATTCGTGGTCTCTAAACTAATTTAAATGGCCAGTAATCGAAGCTTTAGTACAAGCCCGAGGCGTATAGCTTGTCTTAACGCATGCTCGCGGTATTTTTGTACTTGAGCCATTCTCTTAGCGTTTCGAGGTATGTGGACAAGCCAGTGCTGGGGATCTCAACGCTGCAAAGCTCGGGGATCTTGCTTGTGTACGAATCAACAAGGTGTGGCAACCAATAAGTATGCATACATCGAGCTCGCGTTTTTATATTTGTTGCTGATCTGGAAGTTTGTTTCGTGCGTCCATAGACGAAATATAACTTTTTGCAATTACTGTTTTTCTTAATACGCCTGAGTACGCAAGGTAAAACTCGGAGGCGCCATTAAAAAGCTCCATTTCAACACACTTCTCATCTCCTATCAGTACTGCCCCGAAGCACTGCACGATGTGAAGTCCCCACCCGCTTGCATTTCACTAATATTCAACACGAACATCACGTATGCGCATAAAGTTATCCTGCAATCCTATAGGCACATTCGCACATAAAAACCGTTTTAAGAAAGCAAAGGTCGAGCACTTGTGTGAAGAATGTCGCATCGTTCGCCGGAAGTGCGCCGGAGGGGCATGAACCCCTATGCGGTGCGCCAAATGAACGAAATTATTCAAAGCGCGTTTGACGGTTGCTAACGCCCATAATATTTGTTATGTGTTTGCTCTCTTCCTGACTGAGTATGCCAAGATAATTTCAGACACGCCGTTCAGGCAGAGATCTTGGGCGTCAGGAAAATCGTCCAAAAAGGATTAGCGAGGAGTAGGGGACGCTTGTTAGGGCCATAAAATTTGAGTGTGAGACATGTGATGAGACGAGGAAGACACCATAGTAACTTTTGTGCAGTAGTGAGGTCGAATTTATTGCGTTTCCTTAAAATTTCATGCGCCAACGCTGGGCTCAACTTTGATAATCCTGTGAGGATGCGGCTTGCTTTTCGCCCAATGAAGTAGCAAGGAGCGGACGTTTGGCAAACAAAATACGTGTAGGGCCCAAGGAGACCAAATTTCAGTTGTAGTTCACTGGTACTAGACGGGATTACTGACATTGAGCTCAAAGATGCACTCGTGGGGTGGGGTGACTAAGCCACGTTTTACTACGTTTGCATACGCACACACAATATCCGGTGTTTTGGGAACCAAGGATAGTGCCCCGGGCTAATCGAGAACGCAGGCAGCGCATTCGGTCGCGGCGTGGTAGCATGACATGAACTCGCTCAGTCGAAACCGAAACCAAGTGGCCAACTAGTTCCCAGAGTGCACTTCGTGGTATTTCGCCGCGATAGGGCGCGTCGGTTTTGGAAGAAGTCGATAGTTAAAAGAAAAAAAAAGAAACGTAAACATCGCAAAACGCTTAAAAAAATGGTACGCCCACACTAGGGGTCAAACCCGCGCCCGCTGCGTGTAAGCGTACGTCTTTCCACTGAGCTACTGAAGGAACTCTTCTGTTTGTAGTAATGCATCCGGTTGACTGTACTATCGCGGACAATATGAGCTGAAACAGCGCTCCGGCCTGTGCACGGTACCACCTGCGCCGCCTGTCGCATCGCTCCGTAAACACGGTGCACCCTGAGGCCGAGATAACTTCTCACTTGTGCTCACCGCGCCGCTACGCCCTTCCGGCCGTCTGCTAGCGAAAATATTGGTCGACAGAACCACCATCACGATGCGTGTGCAGTGCAGCCCAATGTTCACGCTTTCAACTATCATGCATTTCAATGCATTTCAAGAAAGCGCCGAAGTTGAAAATGCGCTGTCACGCTCGTATCTCCTCGAGGAGCGTTGCCTGACGCAGCTGCCTTGGTCCCCAAAAGGAGCCGATTTGAATATCATCGAACACGTTTGGAGGCGCATCAAGGTCGGCATGTCACGGCGTCCCATCCACGAGGCCACGGCCGACGAATTGTGGGAAGCGGCGAGAGGTGAATAGGAGGTGCTTCGGGCCGAGCCAGACTTCTTGGCCGTGGACGCGGTATTATCTTCTTTGGTAGGTTTTACTGCGCCTCAGGCACCCCGAACCGGACCTCTGCCGGTTGGAACAAAGCTTACTGCTACGATTGCGACGCACTGTTTCACGCCGTTAACCGGCGCATACTTTTGAGTGGTGCATCCTTGATCCAGATCTTCTTGTATAGTGCAGTTAAACTTCGTCGCTGACTATTAATCTTTTGTGTCTGACACTGTCCTCTGCGAATATCATTTCGATGAACTTTCAAGC
This sequence comes from Ixodes ricinus, assembly GCA_037355805.1. NCBI lineage: Eukaryota > Metazoa > Arthropoda > Arachnida > Ixodida > Ixodidae > Ixodes > Ixodes ricinus. The sequence continues at coordinate 60,435 of JAZHYW010026654.1, forward strand.
TCCTTCTTCCGGCATACATATGACTGTTTGTTGCATTTTATTAAGACTAGGAATTTGTAAATAAAACACTTGTGTCTTGTCAGCACATGTTTTGTTTGAAACAAACACGTGGGCTTAGTAACAAATAAATATTATTTTTGAACTTTTTCATACCAATCAAGGTTACAAAACCTCCTCAATAACATGTATGAAAATGGATGCCGTTGTTTCCTTTTTATACGGCTGTGCTCAATTAAACAAAAATACCCTGAAGCCGGCCTAAATCCCGTATTTTTGGCCTTTATTTTACGATGTCCTACTTTGTGCATGCAATTTGTAAAAAGAAAAAAAGAAAAAACCAACAACGTTCTTTGATATGACTTCAAAAAAACGATAATCACAGCTGCAATATAAGATACTTGGACATTTTTCCTTCACCAGTCAGTTTTTTCTTCGTGGTTCTACTCGATAGAATGAAGTAAATCAGTTCCCAAAGAGACCCGAAAGGTGTAATCTCTAGATCCCCCCCCCTGCTGCCCAACCACACATATGCCCGCTGTCACACACACGCCGTCTCGCTAGCAGACGGCCATGAGAGCGCAACGGCGCAGTGAGCGCAGGTGAGAATTTATCTCGGCCTCAGGGTGTGCTGTGTGCGCGGAGCAAGGCGACAGGCGGCGCAGGTAGTACCGTGCGCCGGCCGGAGCGCTGTTTCAGCTCATATTGTCCGCGATAGTACGTATGTCTGAAAGTTTCCTGCCGATTTCCCTCTACATGCACTCCCGGCTTGAAGTCGGGCAGTACCCCACGTTGGCCACATTCGCGCCATGTAACGAAACTGTACGCGTGCGTATTCAACTCGATGTACGCACTTCGTGCTTGACGTTTGAGCGAGCGATGTCTTAAGCCACGAGAGGGGATGACGGCTCGGCGACGTCTTCGTGCAATCGGCTTGCTGGTCGGGCGTGTCGAACGGGATGAATATCAATTCTTTTCATTGGTCCAAAATTTTTCTTTTGAAGGAAGACAGAATTCGCCGGTATCGTGAACAACAGTTCTGAAGTAGAGGTCCCACGCACGTCGTCCGCTGCCACCCGCGAGTCCCACGAAACGCGAAGCGACGACATGCTGAGAATTATGCAGTAAACGCACAAAATGCTTCCAATTGTCTGTGCAACCTTTTTTTTTTTTTTCAATCAACGTATTCGCAGTTTTTCGGAAACCACGAAAAATGGGTTTCATATTTTTTTTTTTTTTAGTATTGACTGTGTGCCTTCAATGACCCACGACTTTGATTAAATTTGGTGGTCGCGTTGAAACCTTAGAAGACTGCCCGTGACCACGTAAAGAGATTGAGCGCGACTCGAACCGGCCAGTTTTCGATCGGCGGTTTTCGGGCGGAAAGAACCCGAATTTCGAGCCGCAAATTTTGTTCTGAGTAGTTGGGCTCTCATATGTCACGTACAATTAAAAACCTTGGAGAGCAGAAATACCCTGTCAGTGTCCCTTTAACGGGAAGAGTCATAATTGATCAGACGCTCCCTTTCTAGTTAACGAGGATGATTCCATCCATCCTTAAGGCACTCATTTTGTTTCTCTTTTACAGTGAACCTGAAGCTCTCCATGATGCATCTTCAATAAGAAGTTCCAGATTTTATACCCGCAATCATAAGCATTCCTCGTTATCGTCTACCGACGCCGCGGAACGGCAGGCAAATCGGCTTAGTGCAAAGATATCGGGCGTTCTTTTTGTTTCTTTTTCTACGTTCACACATATCGAAGCGGTCCTCACACGTCACTCGCGGTAGAGTGTGTTGTCTCCCACTATACGCAAGCCGATTCTCTTCGAAGTGAGAGAACGTGCAAGGCCCTTATCTCTCCGGTTCCTTTCCGTCACTCTCCTTATAAATGCTATCAGTAATTAGTGTCGCAACAAGGGCATTCGCTCTCCCTCCCCCGTCAGCGAGAGGCCCTCTTGCCGCCCAAGAAAACGCTGGCTGGAGCAGTCTCATACATGGTGACGTCGGTGGATGGCGACGACAAGGCTTTCCCATAGGTGGACTGGCCATCGAGTACAACAAAATAATTGAACCGAATCGTCGCAGACATGGATGCCAAGGTGAGTCAAACAGATACGGGTCCTTTATCGTTTTCGAGTGGTCTTGATTGTGCTCAAGGTCACGAGGTTTAATGGAATTTTTTTTTGCTAGTTGTACCTGTCGATTTAGTAGAGCGCACTGTTTATCATGCACTCTCAAAAAATCTCGTCTGTCGACATTCGCGAAAAAGCATTTGGGCAAGTCAATCGCCGCAATCTGCGGAGAAAGCTCGGGGAATGACGAGTCTGAAAAAATATGTTTACACCTAGAAAAACACCTTTCACCGTCCGACTGAAAATGACGTTTCACGTGCTTGCGTCATTCTCGGTGTAACAACGCAGATTGTCTTTTTTTGGTCTAAACTCCATTTATACTCGCCATTCGCCTCTCGATTGGCTCTTTCAAGTGCTTTGCATGAAGTGGACTCGCCGTACGTTTGACAGCGTAAAATTATAATCACTTACGGCTGAAAAAATCTCAGGGTATGACTTATTTGATCTTCAAGGGGTTTGCTTTGTAATTAGTTCAATGGTGTTCGTATCAACTAATGCCACAACCTCGTAAGCTGGAGCCTAATAATCATGTACTCTTGACTTACGCAATGCCCTTAGTTTTCTTAAACTGCTAGTTACTATAGAGTGTACACCTGACGCAATCTTGCTGCAATACCAGGAACCTTGTAGAAGCGGTGTGTGTGTGTGTGTGTGTGTGTGTGTGTGTGTGTGTGTGTGTGTGTGTGTGTGTGTGTGTGTGTGTGTGTGTGTGTGTGTTATTTCGGAGTTGCCGTGACAGACATACTTTTGTGGCCGTCTTAAAGTCTACCCTTACAAACACGTGTTCCTCCGTTTCGACGCGTGTACGAAGTTTAAACGGACGGAAATGACGTGTTTCACCTTGCATCCGGCCGTTCTTAATTGAACAGGTATAGAGCGCCCGCCAGGTTGCTTAATTCTAGTGGCATTTGCTGTAAATTATGAACGTAAATCTTCCAAAAATATGAAGTCTTAATATAGTTCGTAAACGACCGAATCTGGCTGCAAAGTTTAATGTCCGTCCCACAAAAAAGTTATGCACCCCAAAATGTGGTGGCACAAATCTTCAAACACTTAGCTGTGTTTGGAAATTTGTGTTTGTCCTTTGTCCCTTTTGTTCCCCTTCTCCAGGGATTATTTCGTCATTCTAGTCCAGCTCACTTGCACCTTTGCATTGAATTGCATTATAACCGTGGCTCGAATGTGCATGAAGACAAATTTCGACGGCATAAAATTGCGGTTGCACGTATGTTGTTGGACATACAATTTCTCACCGAACGTACTTATTATTTTTATGAAACAGATATTTTATTTCAATACGCAATTCATCGCGAACACAATTCACCATAGGGGAAGGCGCATATGTAATTGGTTCGTATCACTTCTGCTACTAAGTGATTCAGCATATTGAGAAATATTGCTGAAAGAGTGTCTAGGTCACTCCAAAACGAGCAGTGGGAGCTAGCTGGATCAAGCCCACTTAAAGCTCTCCGATAACGGATGCCTTTCCAGCTCAACAATGGATTACAAAACATGATAACACATCCGCTCTGCGCGACACAGTTATCGCGAACATGACGTCGGTACCGTTTCGCTTTCTGCTCACATGGGGTATTGAGAAGTACACATTTTACTGCCTAGAAGGCAAAGGCCACCAGATGAAACAGTCGACCACACAATTACTTTTCAGGACACTCCTTCAATTGCAAGACAAAAGCAAAAAAAGCGGCAATTGCAATGTTCGTATTGTGTAGTGCCAGACATGTTCTCGTTACTAAAATGAAGTAACTAAATACCATCACTCGTCACTTACCCGGAAAGTAACCAGGTGCGCTACTCGTTACTGCACTTCAAAAGGAACGCGTTACACTAGGTTTAAAGTAACGCTTAAATACCTTGGTAACGAGTTATTTTCTCGTTACTCTGAAGGTGTCGTTTTTATAAAGCGGTAGCCCCTTCCCATATGTGTCGTCATTAGTAAATGTTTGCTCGGTGACGCGTTCATTCAGGGATTACTGTTGTTACACTGCCATGCATTGTTCACATATATCTATGGTTCGTCTAGCGTTTTATCGTCGTGCAAATTACAGACTCGAGCAGGGTGAGACCTAGGTTGGTTGATTTAATTGTAAGCGTTCCACTCCACGAGTTACTAAACACAATTACACGTTACTTCATCAAAAGGTAGATAAAATACGTTTGTCGTTCCTTTTGCTATGAAGTAACCAGGTCGTTATTTTGTTACTAAACAAAAGTAACTAGGTACAATTAACGCTTTGCTCGAAACGGGTTACGCAGAAGTCTGTTACACCACACCATCTTACCAGTGCTTTCGCGGGCCTGCATATGTAACATGTTTATGATCTGAATACAATTCGTATTCTTAATTTTATTCGTATTCTTAGCGCTCTGTATATAGCATTCCGAAACACAAATCGCATTGCTATTATTCAGGTAGTCCCACCGAAAATTCTTGCTTGCCAGCAGATAAGCTAAGGCTCAAATGTTTTATATAACGTCATTTTTGGGAGTTGTCGACGTTGCCTTTTTGCGACATGAAATGGCTAGCTGGCTTGTTTGTTGAAATAATCCAACACGCCTTCGGTGTAATAGAAACGTTACTTCTTTAGTCTCGGAAAATATAAAATAAAAGAAAGGTATCTCCCTTAGCGAAAAAGAAGTTGTAATAAATAAGATATTAAGAAAAAACTAAATCCAAGCTTATACAGTGAGCGCACAAAAATTTAGACACCCAATGTATGAGCAAAATTACTGCGTACAGTGTGTACTAAAAGCAGACGTGTGAGTAATGGATTTTGTTACCGCCAAATTTGTATCCACATACTTTTTAAAGTAATTTTAGTAATAATTTGATTAAATTCCGTTCGATGCAATTACTCGGGTAATCTTATAATTTCGGAAGTAATGTAATGGATAGTAACCCTATGTTTTTATATTCCTTTTTTTATGAACAAATATTATCCTGTGCTTCGTCCCTGCGTAGTATTTATGTTGTGTTTACCAACACTCTCTCTATGTGCTGTATATTGTAAATAAATAATGTTCGCGCAATATGAAATGAGGTCTGATCTCCAAGCAAAATCGGTACACATACAAAAAAATTTTACGAGTTTTTTTGTTTTTCTTTCTTAGCAATTAAGATTTTGCGAATACTCTGCTCAGGCATTCTTAAGCCATATGGATGTCGGTTTTTTCTCGTTGAGTTGTTGTTTTTTTAACCATTTTTTTTTTGTGCCACCCAACTTTTACGAACTAGATTAGGATAAAATATTTGTGATCAAAGTCCCAATATTTCGCGCCCGCTCCTTGCTGATGAAAGCATCCCTGGTTGTTCTGGCTGCCGCACGATAGCGTGTGCAACAGAGGCACCCACCGGAGCTCTGCACTAGAGGTTCAGAGGCATTGCAGACGACATCTTCTACGATAATAACTAGAACGATTTGTTTCTTATAAAGACACTTCTCTCAGTCCTATCAACCAGGCCCCATTAAATACGTAACAATTTGGCAGAAAGGTAACGATAACCTTTTGGTGTCACTTCCAATTTCTCTTGTGGTGTTGTAACTATGTAATCCAATTGATGCCTTTGTTATCAGGATGATTGTAACTGTAACCGATTACATTTTTTGATAACGTGTGCAGGACTGCGCAAATGTAAAAATCAATTCAATTTTCCTCATATACACGGCCAATCATCCGTAACTACAGAGTTGCCTCAAAACAGGCTTCTTGGAAAAGCACACTATCCACAGTAGATCTTCTATTCTTGAAATCAATGCTGGGTGTCAGCACCTTGAAAGCATTCAGCGTGTTTTGTGGCCTTCTGAACCTGGGCGAGGGTTCAGTGCTTTTATGAAAAAAGATAAAGACTCGGACGATGCCAACGATGCCAGCTCAGGGCCGTAGGGCGGGTGTGGAAGCGCAGGAGCTTTTTTATCTGTCAAGCACTCCCGTATTGTTAGCGAGTTATGGAAAGGTGCGTTATCTTGTTGCTGGATTCAAGACGGTGCTTAATCTCCCGTCGGAAAAGCCGAACGCGCTTCCACGGCCTGTCGAGCACCTCCCGATGAGATATGTACTGATTGTGCAGGTGGTACGCGGTCCTTGTGAACCAATCCGCCATGATCAAGAGTGATTATAAATATGGACGTAAGAATTGATTTGCTTTTGTGTGATTACTATCGGGCTTGGTAACCCCAGTACCTACCAATTCATGGTTCGGCGCTTTCCTTGGGAATAGGCCTTATGCGAAATTGCTTTGTGGTCTGACAACACTGAGAACGTCGCCATTTTAATGTTGGCAAGCGTCGTCAATACGCAAGCACGGTGGAGGCATCGGAGAGAGCCGTACGGGCAGTGTGCGATGGCGCAGCAACTGTTTTCCGCCTTCTGACCATGGAATGTAAACGAACAGTTTACAACAACCTACCGCAACTGTCTGACAAAACCTCTCGGAGGCCCGTACACGCTGGCGACAGCCTCGTCGAAGCAGCGGACCAAGTCCTACGCCTTCGCTGTGGAAGCTTACACACTGCGGGTTGTCGCCAGCGTGTCCACGTGCCTCTGAAAGGACTAGGCCGTCATGCCTTTCATCGTTGAGAACACTTTTAATTCTTTTTCGATCCGAATACGCTTGAAGTCGTACTGTTAAGCGGTGTACTGCTCCACGCGAATACATAACTCAAAATTAGTTTTTTTTTCTTTTTTTTTAGTCATTGCTGGAAGATGAACAGTAAAAAAAGTTCACGCGGGTAACAAAATATAGCGGTAAGACGCCGCTACCACGATGATATGACAAATGAAACCCGGCGTTATCGTACAGAAGGATATGGTTCCACAATTTATTGCCGAAAACCAGACTTTGTGCCCTATCTCAAACACTTAATTTCAAGATACTGTATTTCAAATACTTTTGAAGTATCTTGGTACTTTTCGCAATAATTGTGACCTAGAGTATTTAATAATTTCATGAAATACATTCTTATATCTTGTACTTATTATCTCAAATACATTTTTGACATTCAAATATTTTTCAAGTTTCTTTTTGGTAAGCGGCAATATGGCACGAGCAAACGAAATTTTCTGAGAACCAAACCGCGCCATAGTTCCATTAAGGTGACTTTGGTTGGGGAACCCTTGGTTGACCTCGTAAGTAAAACATCGCTTCTTTGCCGATTGTGACTCATATTTCAGCCCAAAGTTCGTCCTATGAACGTCTTTCAAATGCTCTTTCTCAAAGTCTTTGTTTCCTTGAGTTTCAAAAATCCTGAAACAAAAGGTGGTCTTATGGAAGTTAGGATTGGATGACACACTGATGCGCGACGTAGACCTGAAACAACCTGCCAGTCAACAATGCCTATTAAGGAGTGTCAAGAAAAATAACAAATAAAAATATGAAAAGTAATCAGAAAAAAAAGACTTTTTTTTGTTTTGCTTGTTGTATTTGAATACTAGGCACAACGTTCAGGCTTTGTTTATTTTTGTCGTTAAATTGTCACTTGTTGTTTCGCAACAATGTCTATGTATTTTCACATAAGGAGAATAGACAGAAACGAACTAAAAGCTTACAGCTTCAAAATCCCAACAAAGTGCCCAAAACGCTGAGTGCCTTTCTAATGCAACCAACTTGAAGAAGGCAATGACCACTACCGATGGTTTTGCGTGGGTTCTCTTTTGTTTTTCCATTCACTCATGTCCGTATGCCAAGCTCAATTATAGAACTTCTCCAATATAGAGAATATGAATTGCAGTTTAACGAAGCGTCTATAATGGGTGTTACAGGACGACGGCCTGTGCGATGTCACCTGCGAAGCAAAGCGACCTTCATTTGTTCCAGAAATGTTTTGTAACATGTCGCTGAAAGCCGAGCGCGAGGCCGAATGGTTACAGCGATTGCCCTCGCGCGAGCCTATGTCTGATTCCAGGGTGCGGACCTCTTTATTTATCTTTTCAAATTGACATTCTCGTAAGTTCGAGAACCTGTCGTGATCGAGTTACGAATGTTCCCCAGAAGCCAGGGAGCCTTTATGCTGAATGTCTGAGAAACCCACGCGGGTACAAATGCTCCGGTGTGGCGGTGTAGCGAAAGCTTGTGCTGGGAACATCCTTGGTTCGACCTCACCGCCCCCGCCCCTTTCGATCTGGATCAGCCACCAGCAATATCGCCCAGTATGTAATCACTACCGCGTGATGCACCGCGTTAAAAACTCCCAGGTTAGGCGTCAGGTTGCACTGGCTAAATTTATCATCTACAGTTAAGCGACCGGTCGCCTGGTTGACCATCATCAAGGCTTTATGTACTTGCTGCCAAAAAAGCAAGCCAATTGTTTTCTTTTTTTGCTCGGTGTCAGTCTCGTCCATAATTTGATCCTGCTGTTTCGCCGACATCGGTGCCTGCGACGCTAGCTCTTTTTTCTATTTTGTTTTTTGGGTACAGGTTCGCCCCATTAAACGTTTAGTTTCTTCAGTTATTCTCTGCCTCATCATTCGCATTCGCTCACAATATTCGCTCCTTAGTAGTTGGACTATACAAATAGTACCACGATACTTTATTCTTTATCGTTTGTGTTAAGCTGTTGCGCTAATAAAACCATTCTCGTAAACCAGATTTTCGCAGCTGTATAATTTGGGTTGTCACCGACGTCAATACAAATTACGAAATGCGGAAGTATCTTCAAAAGTAATTCGATTACATTTAAGTATTTGTATCTTTACCTGATTTCATATGAAAGTGAATTGAGTAGTACTTTAAATACTTTATGAAGCAAGTATTTAGTAATTTAACTTCAATACTTTTGTCATATTTCGTTCAACATCGCTGAAACCCACCATCTTGTTTTAGAACGCTTGTGTTCTTCTTGAAAAGAAACTGTGCCCTGCAATATTTTTCGCTGTAAAGGTTAAAATTGGCTTCAGATGCGCTTCGCCTCGCTACGTTGACGGATGTTGCGCTATTAATGAAGATTTGTTCAACCCCGACGAATAACTGCAGTGACTTTCTTCGTAACTACCCCTCAAGTTTCTTTTGCACAACACAAAATACCGACTGCAACAAAAATAAAAGGTGGAAGTAGCAACAAATAAAATGCGTGCTGCTTCATATTCGATGGCCCCAACGTAAAGTCTTTGCCGCCGCCGACATCGAAGTTTTAGCCACTGCGATGAGTCCTCACCATACCACCGTTAACCATACGCATCTTCGTCTTATGGCTGGTGGCGCAGATTGCTGCAAACAGCGCATCTGTTCTGCCTCGCTTCAACAGCCTTGGTCTCGTCCGCGTGCATACTGAGCTGCTTGCGCACCATGAAAAAGGCAGGCCGACACTACAACGTACATAAAAGATAAAAAATGTTGTCATAAACAAATTTGGTACAACTTCGTGAAAAGATTAGGGCCTAGTCTCAATAGGGGTTAAACGACTTCACGCCGCGCGATAACGTCCGCATAGGTACCGTCGCGTTGTCACCTAATTGTTTTTGTCAAAAGCTGCGTCTCATGCAACAAAGAAAAATAAGGTGTAGCACCTGAGCCCTCTTCACGTTTGCGTTCCCGTCACGCACGCACGAATCAGGAGCATTATCGCCGCATCCAGCAGCTGGAACGCAGCACAATGCGGCGTTGGCATCGCAACTCTCCGCACGCAGCGCCCGGTCGCTTGCTTACATGGGGTCTTTTTGCCGGTCGGGGCTCCGGCCTCGTGCTTCTCGACACTAACAAGATGGCGGACGTAATCCTCGGCGCGGCTACTGGATGCGGCGCTCTGCATTTCGCGCACGGTCTATTGGGCCACGGAGTCTCCTGAGAGGAAAACGCAAAGCGAACCCCCGTGCGAGAGGTGTGAAACGCGTTTGACACCTCAGTTCGATCGTTGCCCAGCTTCACACACACTTTTACTTCGGTACCACTACTTGATTGAGACCGACATGGAGACCGGATATCGCGATCACATCTAACCATCGCTAAGGCGGCCTTTTGAGCGCCTGCGAGCTGCGTTGCAACTGCTGAAATCTGTGCAAATTCCGTCACGCCGCCTCCTCCTGCGATGGGAATGTATTAACACCTTTATCAATGCTTCGTTATGGGCCAGCGTAAAATCACTGTAAATACATAAAATGGAATACTCATGCGAGTAGAAGCTTTAATCAGCTTCGGTCTGTGAATGTATACTTTCTTGGTACTAACAATCTATTCATCCATCTCAAAGCAAATACACGTGCTGCTGGTTTCTGCTTAGACGCGCCCTGTAGCGGGTACTTCTTAAGTTCGCATCTCCGTTCCATACTTGCCTAGCATGGTCCCCTGTATATCTTGCCAAATGTGTTCAAACACTTGCACATATTCTTTTGTTGGACTAAACTTCAAAACCCTTCTGACTATCACGTGCAAAGATTAGCAATACGCTAAGAAGTTGTTGCATGCGTACTGCCCTCACGATGTTCACCCGTTATTTGTCCTCCTTTAATCAGCTCAACCAATGAGGGAGCTCGACCGGCTCTAATGCTTCCAATAGGCGCCAAGTCTCAGTGGAGGAAAGTGCTATGTCCACCACTAAAATTATTATTCATGCCTCGTTAGCTAAATGACTCCTGATAGACATCCCATTTGACGAATTGATTTCTAAAAAGATAAATCGCAAACGCTTTGAGCGAAGGGCAGGGTAACACACATGCAGATGTTTTTTGTGTTTATGATGTATAACATATTATTCAAAGGACAGGTGACGTGGCGTCGTAGGAATCACCCTCTACAACTGCAGAAGAAATAGAACAGTTTGCGCTAAATTGTTGGTCACTTTATTTTAATTATTTTGTGCTCAATATTGTATATTTCACTTTCTATGACATTTTGCTTAAACCAAACAAAATTGAAAGCGTCTACTCCTGAAGTGCGAAATGCGATGGTTTTTGCAACATCGCAAAGCCTGACGTTTTCGCCGCGGCATGCGCGTGCCGTGGAGAAATCCTCTGCGGAGTTTCTCCCTCGTGTGAATACCGCTTTAAGACACGTTCACACCTAGTAAGAACAGTCCCCGTTCTTTTCTTTTGCGTGCTTACATGTGCAGTTTAGTGTCATAGAACAGACTATTCTTGTACGTCGATAATCATGTTTTGAGCCTCGTTTGTCGCCGGAGAGCTTTCTTCAGCATATTGCAGTAATTTATTCTCCCGAGCATTTGGCATATTTATTTACAGAAACAAAATTGCCGCTTGACAAGTTTTCTTTCTTCTTTCCTTTCCTTCTCACAACCTGCGGTGTTGTTTAACGGAAAGACCGCAAGCGACGTCGAAGTGGGACCTCCCAGCCCGCAAGTTGGGCGCTCAGATGAACACAAGAGCGGCGAAGACCCTGCACCCGGACTGCCCGTGGAGTTGGATGGTGGCCGTGGGATGTTCGTGCATGAACTTCTTCACGGTGGTGATGATTCGGTCGGCGGGCGTCGTCTACGTCAACATCGTCGACTACTTCGGAGTCACGCGGCAGAAGCAGCGTGGCCATCTCCATCGTGCCCAGGTGCGCCAACCTGGCGGATAAGGTGTGCACTCGTCATTGGCCAATGGCGCGATAAAACAAACTGGTTCTTTCGGCTTGTTCTTTAGAGAGTTTTTTCTGAGGTAGTATTGAAATGCTGTATCAAATTCGAGGGTTACGTGAATCACTTTAACAATCACAAATAATGTTCCACTTTCGGCCTCTTTTTCTCAGCTATTTCGCTCGATGCGCTGTGAAAAGTGAGCGCCTCATTCAGCCAAACGTCAGAACATCCCAAGTCACAAAAAATGGGTGGTCGGTTCACTGAGGCTCCAGAGAAGATGACTCGGCGGTTTTCATTACACTGAATAGGGATGATGCTACTGCTCGGCTGCTTCAGTATCGAATACCTGCATCATGACTGCGGTGGCGAGTTGTATTCCTAACCCAGGCGAACACACTATTGCTCAGGTATCTGGGACAATGAGAAGTTGCAATTCTTAAAATCAGTGTGGTCAATTTGATTGAAATAATTTCCAAAACAGTAATATTGATTTAAATACTTTGCTTAACGTTCCACGGGTGCAGAGACATCTAATCTCGGTGAGATAATTAATATTTTTATTCCCATAATAACTCCCGATAAAGGACATTGCGCGGTTATTTATAAACCACACGTCATCCTGTAGCTATGTCAGGCGTGGGCCAAGCTGCGGCTCTTTGTGAATTAAAGTCGGCTTACGCAGCTCCTCCCCCTACCCCCTTCCCGCCTCCTCGGTGTCAAACTGCTACCCCAAAAGAGAAATGGAACGCTTTTAAATCAAAGACAGGTTCAAGAACGGTTATGGTAGTCTTGTGCTACTATTACACTTACGTACAGTTCAACTGCATTTGATTTAGGATATATTGAAAGCGGTTCGAGTTTTGTTTATTGCTCTGGACAAAGTTGCACCCCCCTCCCCCCTCTGCGGCTCTTGGAAGTTTCATAGTTTGTTTGCGGCTCTTAGGCCGGGTCAGCCTGGCCACCCCTGAGCTATGTGGTTACGTTGCATTATAAGAACGCACAAAAAGCACACCTCACATCTAATCGTATGAAGCTTTCCCTTCTGATAATGAAAATATTTACTTTGCTACAATTTCCACTAGATTTTCCAGAAGCTGAGCCTCATTAGTCAAATTGTGGGACTATTATGCTTGCAATTTAAACTTGAAAATAATAATGTGTATTTAGTCGTCAGAAATACTTCAAATATGCTGCAGTATAGACAATTCGTTTACGAGTTTGACTATGTTTAGGGATTACCTCAAAATGCTTCAAAAAATTACCTGTTACAAATGGAAGTTTTTTTAACTTTCTTTTTATTTTTGATTTTCTTCGCTTGTGCTTTTATGCTGATTTTCATTTGTTTTGTGTGGTTTGTTTCAAGTACGACTTCACTCATTCACGTAATTCTTTTGTAATCTGTATACTGGTGTTTTTTCGTCCTAACTGTGCCACCGTGTGTGATGAGTTAATAGTTTAATAAATCTGATCTTCAAAACACATGCGAGGTTCGAACCATTTAAACAGGGTGCATGCCTCGGTGAATGCAAAAGCTTTCAACACTCGCTACGGTGCTCAGTCAAGGATATAATGCCCGAGTATTTGAATTTACATTTTTGTCGCTATAAAACTACAGAACACGTACTGTAATACCAGTTATATTTGTTTTATATTTGCAATTAAAAAACAAATATTGAAAGCAATAACATGCTAAAACAATAAAGGCTATTTGAAGTTTTTTTTATTACAAGCCTCCAACTATTCGAACCGGAGTATTTTAAACCCAAGCGATCAAGACATCGCGTCATAACTTAGCACAGAAAAACATTGAACTTAAAAGTGAAATAAAACGTATAAAGATTTTCGCTAATATTACACGCATCAAAATCTCCATTTTCCCATTATTTACTTCGTTTTCAGTTATTACCCCTACATAACTTTGAGTACCAGAAGCATCACCGCGCTCTCAAAACCTTCTGAACGTCGGTGTAAATTTTCAATACATTCGGGCTCCGGAACACCAAATGTGTGCCGATAATTTCAAAGAAGTAAATAGAAGCGCAGCCACCAGCATTGTTTTTATGAGTGTTTAGACCAACATCCTCGATGTTAGGGTCAAGTTCATCATCAACTGTTGCTTTGTCCCAGTTCCCCGCGAAATTTATACAATTCCGCAGATGTTCCGGATCACACGATCAACAAAGTTGCGACATCTGGACGTCCTCAATTCCCTCGTGCTCCAAAGAACGCCGATTGTTGAGATACCATTCTAGTGTGTAATCATTACATTCTACGCAGTAGAGTCAGGTAACAAATCTTCAAGAGGGTCTGACTAACTTCTTACAACTCTGAACAGGGCAATGACCCACATTAGGTACCCTGGTTCGTTCGTATCTCGGATGGACTTGACATTAATGACGACGCAGAGGAAAGTTACAAAAAGAGTCACGCTATCGTCGCTTCCGCATCCTGGTTTACAGGGCTGCCCTTCTATCGCTTATCTCAGGGCAACGCTGGATCTTCTAAACAACCTTTTGTGTGCGCACCTCGGGAATGGAACATGCTGCTTCTGCTTTGAAAAGTGAAATCACTCAGGACAAAATATGCCCTTGCCGGACCAACATGCTGAAAAATGTTATCAGAAAATGACAATACCTATCGCTTTGACATTGTTTGTTTATAGTGCAAGGTCAAAATAATGGCCTTTAGGGATTTTCAATGCTTGTCAAACCTGGGAATTGTGCATCGTTCCAGTGGTACGCAAGCATTCAGATAGACAAAAGTGAAAATCCAAGAAAGGTGTCGTTCACTGCTAACACTAAAGCGGTTTTATAGTAAATATTGCAATGTCATGGCATATTTGGCAGTTTATTGAATAAGTAAGCTAAATGCTATCAACCACATTAGGATGAGTTTATCTCTATGATTGGCGATCCACACTAAGATTAAGCTGATCATACGCGATATTGACGGAAGCTGCATGATATGTATTAATAACAATAAAAAAGAAATAACAATTCTTTTCTTAAGTAATTGATTCAGTAACGTTCTGCGAAATAAAACCAAGAATTGCTTGCCTGTTGGGCCCTTCAAACCTGAGAAGCCGCACATGGTAATTAACCATACTTTTACACTGTCCAAATGCTAGTAAGCATTAATGCGCGTCGAAGTTGCACAAGACTATAGCCTCCTCTATATTCACAAATCCTGGCAGTTCGACAACGGAGCCATAGAGTGCTTAGTTGCAGATTTGGAGCGCGAGGATCCGGTAGCGCGGAGCATCGGAGCCATTTCTCCATTTCTCTTGTCCAGTTTCTTTGCCGCTGTTTCTTCCCAAAAGGTTCACCTCAAACTAGCCCAACACGTCACATTGTTGCATCGAAGAGCCATTTCTCGGGGAACCTGGACATCAACACACAGCTTTTGCAGTGGCGAAGACCCGAGCACACACTTGTTCGCTCCGGGAGAAGTGTGTTTCGGATTCCATCGCAGCGGAGGCGCCAGTCGCGTGGCTTTCCTCTCATCCGTTGTCTGCCGCTCCACCTTTTCCATTTCGGCGGCCGCTTCTCGTGGTGATCTGCCAGGCTTTGTCAGTATAGAGGAGGCAATTACAAGACACGAAGCGTTCTCCCGAAGACAGAAAGCTCGCGCTGCAGTTGCGGCGACTGAAGCCCTCCCTGCTGTTCTCCCATTGTCGTTAACTATGGAATTTAGGCTGTTCTGCTACGCGATTACCGAAAATCAAAACAAAAAGCACGCAGCAAACGCATCCTCAAAAAGACGACGGGGTGTAAGAGGAATAATGCTACGTCGGGCCGCATCGCGTCACACTACACCCTTTGGGCAAATCTCGAGTGCTGGGTGTTCCCGGCGTGCCAGTCAGAGCATCCGAGACGAAGCACACGTGGCCACGAACTGTCGTGTGAACTTCCCTGAAGCTGTCATCGGCTCACGGCGACCGTGGCCTTTCGCCCTCTGACAACCAGGCCGCGCCAGGACATGGGCGGCGGGCTGTTGAGTCGAGCGACTAATTTGTAGCAGGTCAATTGGTAAGAGGGCCGTTCGTCGTATGGGCATTTCGTCATGGGGAAATTTGTCGCTGTGACAGTTTGTCAGACTGTAAAAAGAACGTTGTTTTCCAGTGCCATTTTTCTAGTGCCTAGGATATAGCTTCTATTGAAACAAAAAATTTTCGGAATCTCTATAGTAGATGCTTGAACTGATGTTTCTTTCTCGATAGACGCTCGTCTGATTTCCCGGGACTTCAGGTGTCAATCAGGGACGAGTGCGTCCCGGTAACTAACAGGAAGAAAACGGCAAATATACAAGTTTGTCAAAACGCATTTGTTTAGAAATGGTCACTCTACCCTATAGATACATAATAGTAAAATGCTTCAGGCGCACGCCTCCCGAGGGTGTCTGCGCTGTCGGTTTCATCCCAGCGTCAAAGAATAGCTGGAAGGTGCTTGTTCCTTGCTTCTTGCTTCCTCGACACTCTTGTCGAGACGATACTTGAGAGCTCTTAAATTCATTTCGGCCAGTGCCCGCTCTTCCATGAGCGACTCCAGGAACCCTCCTGATGTTTGTTGATGCACAACTGACGTTGCTCTCCAAAAGTATTTATGGCCATAACATAATCATCACTTGAATGTAAACGCACGAATTGGAGTAAACCAAAACTCGTACATATCAAGAATTACCTGCGGCCCATTGTGCCACGCCTCCACACTGCTGTTCATTCGCGAAAGTCAGTCAAGCGTTGACAAATACATAGACCACAGTTTGAGATGAAACTCTGCCGTGCAGGCACCATTCGGGCGTGGACATCCGGTGTACAGTCTTTTTCACAAGTTTAAAGCCCACCGCGCTCGTAGCCAAAGCGGGTTCACTGCCGTGTGGCGGCGCTCTTTTCGTCGGCGCTCGCTGGCTGCGAGAGTTTTTAGAGCGAAGGGGGTCTCGCTATTTTGTGCCGCTTCGTCATCAAGGCGAGCGCGACGCGAAGCCAAGTTCCCCTTCGCTCTCGAAATTTCGCAGCGCTCCGGCCACACGCGCGGTGAGCTCTAAACTTTGAAAAAGACTGTACGTGTCCTCAAAGCAGTCGGCCACCACGATCGCCTACGGAACAAAGACTTCCAGGAAACCTTGGAATCTTAGCTTCAGGAATGTTATCGTCAAGAAGAAATGCCAGTGCCGGAAGAATCTTTGTCTAGAATGACAAACATATCTTACTTAGATTACACACACAAAAAAGGCACGATAGTGAAAAAATTGCAGAAAAGGATATGTTTTTAAAAGAAACCAACGTTGACTGCAAACTTCTTGTCGGTGCCGTAGCGTGCTTGAAAGCCCAGCGCTTACTGCTTTCGACTATATTGCGCTATGCGTAGATGTGTCTATAAGGTACAGTGACCATTGCTAAAGAAATTGATTTTGACGAAGTTGAATATTAGCCGCTGTCGTCCGATTAGTTAGCGAGACCACTCGTACCCGGATTGTGTTAGAGTCCCGGAAATCAGACAGCGAATTTTGACAAAGTAACGGCGATTCAACTAGCTAATATAAGAAACTACAATTATTTGCGTCTATTGGGCCTCGCACCGAGGCTTTTGATTTGGGACCTATCTGCCGGGCATTAGACAAATGACACGGAAAACAAAGTTCTTTCAAAAGTCAGACAAACTGTCACCGCGACGTAATTGTCCAATGACGAAATGCCCTCTGTCTCTAAACATGTAGATAAACTTTCAGAATGACGACCCACAGCTAAATACAAAATGAAGTGGAACTGAATTCTGCACTCCAGCTGAAGATTTTGTAACGGTTGAAGGTGGTCGTTTCAGCTACCCGAACGGACTGCATTTTCGGAATACCCGGGATCTATACTTCCCAGCATACTTTGGTTATCTTTAAATTGAAAATAGGTATTGAGAAAACGTACGATTACAGGTGATGCCACAGCAACATTCAGATTTGCTAGCGCTTTCTATAGTGAGGTGACGTCACATGTAAAACTTGCATGATCGAGCAGGCCGTTTAAGAAACACAGCGTGTCGCGCATCTTGTTCCCCTGCTCAAGTCTGCTACCCCAGCACTCATTTGACGCCACAAAGACTTTTTTCGTTTTCAGTGTTGCCAGCAGAGCCTTTGAGCTTAGACAAAACAGCGAGAAACCAAACTCAAAGATTCGACAACTTCGCGTTAGAAAGCTACTTTATCCTCTCATGAGGTGCCAAAGTTCAGCCGTAGCTTATCTCTTTTAGAGCGCAGCTCTTAGGCGCCTGTTTCCGGCTTGAGCAGCGTCGCCGTCGCCGTCGGCGTAACCGCGCGGTGCATGATGGGTAAATTCCCGCTAAGTTTAGCGGAAAATTTTCCCCGCTAAATCTAGCAGAAACTTTTCCCCGCTAAATCTAGCGAAAAATTTTTCCGCGCTAAATTTAG
Source organism: Ixodes ricinus (assembly GCA_037355805.1). Classification (NCBI taxonomy): domain Eukaryota; kingdom Metazoa; phylum Arthropoda; class Arachnida; order Ixodida; family Ixodidae; genus Ixodes; species Ixodes ricinus. Next base: position 78,516 of record JAZHYW010026654.1, read on the forward strand.
CGGAAAATTTTCCCCGCTAAATCTAGCGGAAAATTTTCCCCTCTCAATCTAGCGGAAAATTTTCCCCGCTAAATCTAGCAAAAGTGTTCCCCGCTAAATTTAGCGAAAATTTTCCCGCAAATTTAGCGGGGAAAATCCTCCCCCCCCCCTCCTCGAGCTCGTGACCCCCAGGCCACGCGGCCCCACCCCTTCCCGAGGTCACGTGACCCCCCCCACCCCGTGCCTTCCCTCCTCCTCAAGAGCTGCGCTCTAATTCGGCGTTACAGGGAGTTGTAAACAGCTTTCATTTTTAAGTGTTACTTTTTTACGCACGTATGTGTTTTATTTTCATAAAGCTCCACAATATTTTCTAGGCTGAATATAGACGTTTCGAATACCTCTCTTTGGAGCACACTTACACCTTCTGTTTTGGCGTTAAGAAGCTAATGTATTAAGCGATAAGCCACATTGATTTAATTGAAAAGCGTGTCAATGGGAGTCAAGATTTCTTCACGCATTTACCTTTGTGTTTCTGCAGCATACTCATTGTGTTTGGAAATAAGGATGGCAATGTTTTAATGACCATTTGTTATAGGTAATGCGTAGATATGATATCGCCAATACTCACATAGTCTTGGTTTAGCTATGCAAAATCTGAAGGGTTCCAAGATTGCCTGAGAGATGGCTCATGTGCGCAGTGTATTCGCTCGTCAAAAGCGCTTACAAGCGTTTCCGACGCTGTCTGATCACCCTCAAACGTAAACGTGGAAACCGATCTTGGAATTATACATTAAAAAAAAAATATGAGAAAACTTGCCGACGTAACACTTTTTGTTCTTATAAATGAGGTTTTGTGTCGTTTTTACTCAATTTATTTATTATTTATTTCAGTACCCTCAAGGCCCGATGGCATTACAGAGGGGAGGGCAAGTAACAAAATATAATACAAAAAATAAGAATAAATACAAAAATTTATACAATTAGCCGCGAGATGTTTTGGTGGCGCCCTCTATGGATTCCCCTGAGACGTCATTACCTTGCGAACGAGTTCGATGGTGTTTACGTAATAGCATTGGTGGAAGCCTGAAATCGTGCGCTCTCCGAAGGAACACTGCAACACCGTCACAATTAAAGTTGCTTTCATTCCTCTTATTTCCGTCGATGATAATCCCCTTTCGACAAGTCATAGTCAGCGTTCAGCCAATCGTGGAAAGCCGACACACAGCGACGCTTTCGGTCACGCACGTACGTTAATAGAAAAAGCAGTCAGGGTGCCTGCGTGACAAAAATGGCTGTTTAATGCAGTTCTAAAAGATCAAATGGTGATATAGATACTGAAAACAAGGGAAGGTGGTTCCACTCCGATGACCACCTGGGGATAAAAGGAGTCAGGTAGGCGGAGGTGCGACATTGAGGAATTCCAACTATACTGATGATTAAAGCGAAAGGAGATGTGGGGGGAGGGAGAATAAGATTTTCTTTAGAGTAGGCATGAAAGTAAATTTTAGGAAAAGCGATAGACGAGATACTTGACGGCGCAGAAAAGAAGGGGCAAAGATGATTAGATTTTATGGATGACACACTGGCTGAACGATGATAATTACAAAAGATAAACCGCGCGCCACGGCTTCTGAATTGCTTCAATGTAGATACGAACGTATTGTGACCGGGATCCCAGATTGCTGCAGCGTACTTCAATTTAGAGCGTACCAGGGTTTGAATCAAAAGTAATTTTAGTGACACTGGTGCTGAAGTAAAATTCCGTTTTTAAAGCCGAGCATGGAGTTAGCATTAGCAGTGACATGATCAATGTGAACGTTCCATGACATGTTATCTGTAGTATGAACTCCAAGATATTTGTACGAAGTTACGATTTCAAGTGGGAAGTACGAAGAGGTGAATGAGTAGTGGTGATGAGTTGCGTCGAAATACAAGCATCGCTTTGCATTTGTTAATGTTAAGAGACATACACCATGCGTTGCACCAGTCCCAAACAGTGTCTAAGTCAGTCTGAAGAAGTTGGACATCCGAGGTATTAGTGATTTACATGATAGATGACACAGTCGTCCGGCAAACAGGATAACAAAGGAAGACAGATTCTGAGGTAAGTCATTTATGTAGATAAGAAATAATAGAGGACCTAAGACGGATCCCTGTGGGATGCCTGAAGTGATGTGAGAACTGAGGTGAAATTAGCTTGATTAGTGAAGACAAATTGAGATCGATTTGTTAGAAAGTCTCTAATCCAGGATAAAACGTTTGGGTAAATGTTAAGTTTACTAAGTTTGAGGAGTAGAAACTTGTGGGAAACTTTGTCAAATGCTTTGCATGAAATCAAGAAAAACGCAGTCAACCTGGGATCCACGATCTATGAATAGAAAGTAGGTCGTTAGTAAAAGACAGCAGTTGAGTTTCGCACGAAAGAAGTTTACGAAAGCCGTGCTGGGAAAGATTGAAAAACGAATTATAATCTAGAAAGTTAACAAGGTGCGAGGTAAATGACATGCTCCATAATTTTGCGGGAGGTGTACAAGTAAGGGAGATAGGCCGGTAGTTATGACGACAATATTTGTCAACTGATTTGTGAAGTGGAACCACCTTTCCTATTTTCCAGTCATCGGGAAGCGTAGAAAAGTAGAGCGATTGTTTAAATATTTTGCACAAAAAAATGGAGCTATGTACTTTAGTTTTTGCAGAAACGTAGATGTAATGTTGTACGAGACACAGAAGATGATGATGACTTTAGATTTTCTATTAGCTTAACTATGCCGTCAAAACTAAAAACTAAGGGGTCCATAGGCATAAAGCTGTAGGAAGAACACATTGGGAGACAAAATCAAAATCATAAGAAAAGGTATTAACAAAAGTATCATTTAGAACATTGGTACACTGACTACTCATACTGACTACCACCATCGTGCAGTTCACTGTTCACAATTAGTGGTTTAATTAATTCTTTTACGCGCCCCACAGGCAGTGGGGGTGGCATTAGCGTTTTCATAAAGACTCCCTGATAACAACAAAAGTACCTCTACACTTCAGTCATGACCGAGGCAATGGCGTTTGACATTAATAAATCTGATGTTATAGTGTCCTTATTGGCAGTGTGTGACCGCCGTCGGGAGATATTACTGATTTTCTAGATGAACTTAAAAACTTTTAGAATACGTCATTGATAATAAGAAAGATTTGCATCATTGGTGATTTAGTATCGACACCCTGAAAGACATGTTCCATTAGTATGTGACTATATGAACCTACTTGCTAGCTTTGGCATTGAAAATACTATCCATGCTCCTACCCGGGTAGAATTCTTGAGGGACAAGCTGGTTGGGTCTTGTATTGACCACATAAACGTTAGGGCCCCTGATGCTAGCCCAGTTAAATCCGTTTGTTATCACCGAAAAATTAGCTTACCACTATTTCATTGGTATTCAGATTAATTCCAGTGAACATGGGCAAACACCTATTTGGGTGCTCAAGAACATTTAACTTCCTAAACGCTCTCTCTTAATAATCGTGTTACTTCCTATGATTGGGAGACTCTCCTACGTGTCGAAGACCCATCTCAGCTGTATCCTAAAGATACAGCTGAGATAACAATCACAAACCGAATATCCAACTAACCCGAGAGGAGGAGGCCGAGCTCTTAAATAGGTCAGCGCCCTCCTCTCCCCCGCCGACAGCCCTAGCCAATCGCAGAAGCGAATGGGCGGAAATGGTGCGGTATGCGCGAGGGTCTGTCGGCGGGGTTTAGGTCAGTCGGTATCCAGCGGGCCCTGAGGTGACCCTTTATTGAAAGCAGGGAAAAAGAAATACACATTTGCCAAGGCAACACACGTAGATGACCGGAAGTGAGGGCACGACGGAGTGCCAGGTTGTCCGTATGTATGATCGTTCTGGGCGGGGCAAGAAGCGCCGCCAAGAGCCACGCCGTAGCCTCTCTGAAGAAGATGTGTCTGTCGGGCCTTGTGATGACTGCGAGGGCGGCTTGTTCCGTGATGACTCCAAAGCCTGTGGAGGATGCATCAGCGAAAAAGTTCGTGGTGGGGGTAGTGGCACAAAGGGCACTGCATGTGGCAGAGCCATCCAGAGTTTCTCAAAGACAGCACACCAAGCCTTGGGGGGGGGGGAGTTCCGTGGATGGCAGCGTCAAAAAGCGGGCGGAGGGCGTGGTACGCCGACCGATAAAGTGAAAAATAAAAACACCAAAGGCCGGCAAGGCGCTGGTAGCACGAAATAGTTTGGGGGCTCCGAAGGAGCTGGAGAGTGTCACGTAGCGACTTAACACGGCCGGGAGTGTGGGAGAGCATGGCCGTAGATCCATCGAGGTGGAATCCCAAAAAGTTGATGGTTCTGGAAGGGACCAACGAAGTGTCCTTCATGTTGATTCTAAAACCACAAAGAGTAAGTCCTGAAGCAAGGCGTCAGTCTGTTGTTGTAGAAAAAAGGGGTCCGAGTGGGACAAGAGAAAGTTGTCAACGTACGCCCAACACCAAAGTCCACGGGCACGGAGGGTACGAGCGATGGCCGTGGCCAATGCTTGCATTAAGTACGGTGCAGGACGGATGCCAAACGGCAATCTCTTGAAGGCATAATACTTCCCATCCAACCGGAAAGTTGTAAGGCGTTGCGCCTGAGGATGGAGCGAAATGTGGTAGAACGCCTCCTCCAGGTCCACCTTCGTAAAAAAGGATGCTTGGGAAGGGGGGCCTGGAGGAGGACTTTCGGTAAGGGGTCCAACCGGAAGGCGGGCGCCGGAAGATGAGGAGTTAAGTGGCTGGCATCTAGGATGAACCTAGACTCCGTGGAGGACTTCGGTGCCAGCTGAACTGGACTTAAAAAGGGGCCACGAGTGGCCGGTCGGATGAGGCCAGAGGCCTCCATTGAAGCTACAGCTTCTCTAAGGACTGGAAGTTGGTCTGGATGGGGGGGCGGTTATTGAAAACCGACGATGCATCACACTTGATGCGTAGCGAAGAGTAATCGGCAGGGGATGAAAAGAAAAAATATCTGCCGTGTGATCCCAATTGACCTCAGGGGGTGGCTTACTGGTCCGGACTTTGTGCCAAACGCGTGGCTTAAGTAGTGCGGGGGACCGAGAGTCATCTTCGTCAGGTAGCTCGTCGTCCGACGAAGTCGGCTCATCAAGAGCAGGATTATTATCCAACCAGCGAAGTATGCGGTCCGCCGCAAGCACCCATGAATCCTCTTCTTCTGAGTCGGAGGAATCTTGGGGGGTAGTACCCGGGGATGCTGGGTCCGGAGGTGCATTCAAGGGAATGTCTGACGCCCGAAGGGCTTGTAAGAGGAGATCAGGGGGGTTCACAACGTCCTGGGTTACAGCTAAGATCTGCTGTCCGTCAATCTCTATCAGTGCAGGTTGAGGGGAATGCAGGACGAGGTCTAGTTTAGTGGCTACTTCATCTGCCAAGGCAGCAGTGGGAGGGTTGATGTTCTCAAAAGGCAGACTCACCGGGGAGGAGGTCGGCGATGGTTGGGATGGAAGGAGGGCGAACTCAGGGGTCTGCCAAAGCGGAAGTCTATCCGTCAGTTCCAAACCAACACTGGGGGAGGCACGACGCAGGGGGGGAACAAGTCAGTCCGCTGGGTCGGCGTCCTTGGGCGCCTTGGGGGAGCTCTGGCACGAGCTCCTCGTGAGGACTGGGCGGCTCCACGGCCTCTGGTTGATGATCGTCCGGGACGATCCGCTGCTGGAGCGGCGGCTGGGGGGGGGGATGGGGGCGCCGAGGAGGAACGATGCACTGGGGTCGGCGTACCCCTGGAGGGCAGTCTGCCATCCGGAGAGGGCCACGTGATACAAGAGCCGGACCCTATCAAAGATCCGGAGCTTGGCGGATGGACGGAGGGGGGGGACGAGAGTCCCACACGTAGAGGAAGTGTTCGAGCAACTGTAGCTCAACGACGTCTCTGGTTCCGAAGAACCTCGAACTTGCACTGGCTCGGTCGACGTAGGCCAATGCGTTGCGGAAGTCCCGCCGGGTGGGTGGGTCTGTGGTGGTGAACAGTCTCTGTCCTCTCGTTCCGGTGGGGACATGGTGGGGCCGGAACTGCCTGGGGTAGGGCTCAGGATGGTCGAGCGGGAGCTCGTCGTCGGACTCGGAGTCCTCGTCGGATTGCTCGATGAAACCGGCGCGGTAGCGGCCGGGGGGTTCTGGCTGCCTGACCTGGCGAAGAGAGGGTTCTCGTCGTCCGTGCTGGACGCGTAACTGAGGGGCTGAGCCACCGGGGGACGGCGAAGCCTCCTGGGAAGAGCCTCCGGGAAAGCCGCCCGGAGGGCCGAGGTGAGGGCTCCAACCAACTCGGCCGTCTGGGAGGGTCCACGCGGAGCTGGAGGCCACGTTGCCCGAAGGGGGGGCTGGGGAAGTTGACATGGGGCTGTTGCGGACTGTCAGCGCCAGGCGGCGTATTTGCCGGCACAGGGCTTCCATTGTCGAGGAGGATTGACGGTGCGGAGGGAGGGGTTCTTTCTGGGGGAGTTCCTTCGAGGAGGCATCGGTTTCTCGCCGCACACTTGACTTGGGTCTCGACGCGCTCAGAACTCCTCAAACCCGTGGGCAGCTCAGGTTACTGCTACCACACATTTAAGGATTCTAGCATAGTAACTGTTAATGTAAAAAAGCGTAGATCAGAACAAGTATGGCTTAACGACAACATTCTTCAGGCTATCAAAAATAAGGAACTTCTATGGAAGCGTAGCCGGCGGGCGCCCAGAAATGAGGAGTTGCGAGCGAAATACAGGGCATCTCGGAAGCATGTAAATGCACTAATACGCTCCGCTAAACGTAAATCATTACACAGAAAAACTCTATAACGCGCGTTTTCAGCTCTAGGGAAACGTGGTCCATGATGTAACGAGCTTCTCGGTGTCTTTCGAAAAAGTGCCTCAGGACCTGTTGGAAAACACACCGTTGTGCATAAGTTGAAATGCAGTGTTGAGTGATCACTAATGTCCTGGTAAATAAGTAACAGGAGAGATAAGATCAAGAGCAGTAGTAAGAGAATGAGATCTAATGCGCTTATTAGCAGTTGAATCAGTAATTTCGGTAGGGCTCTAGCACAACCTGAGACAAGCTAAAATTGGAAGCAAAGGTTAAGGAAGTCTAAATTCTGCGAAGCTTCGAGCACAGCAGAAGGAGACTCACCGGACCAATCAATCTCCGTAGGTTAAAATCGCCTAGTAAAAACAGTGGTGTCCAAAGGAAATCTAGAGCAAATAGCATTCAGAACATCATGTAAATCAGAGAAAGAAACCTTTATCGGCATTAGGCGGTCAATAGAACGAAAGAACGCTCTTATAAGTGCACTGTAATCGTACACAAAGAAATTCTAGTGAAGGTAGCTAGCATTTACGTAAAAAGATTCAAAAAGATTCATTTACTGCTATTAAAGACCCCGCCTCTCCTCCTAAACGTTCTGTCGCAACGATAAAAATTGAAACGCTTATCACTCTTTAAAATTTCACTGTCGCGGACTGTACTCGACCGCCAAGTTTCAGTCAGCACTTCAATATCACTTGATGATGAATCGATAAGAGAGGGCGAGATCGTCGCGGTTTTGAATGACACTTCTTATATTAGTAAACAATACCGGAATATCATTAGAAAAACGAGACGGGTTACTACGTGTAGTTTTTTGTATTCTTCACGAAGCTGAGTCAGCAGGAATACCCGGGGCAGCAGCGTTATCTACATCATCGAGTCCCCGACGCTCCTGCGTGTAACTAGGTCAGTCGTGTTTCGCAGACGTTATTGCTGTTTGGGCAGTAGATATAGCATTTATTGTTAATATGTAGTTTATTATACCGCAGTTTGAACGGCACGTTCATCTCCTTTGCGAATTCACTAGAGTTTCCTCCTAGCATCTAGTGTTTTCAGCGGAGAAAGTCCTCCGCTATGGAAATGTTAGTACCTCGAAGTTAGGGTTTAGAAAGGAGAACTTTTCTTTGGTCTTGAAGAAGAAAATCGGACAACGACTGGACGGCACGTGCTGGCGTTAAAAACACGCCCAGTCTGTGCGCGCAGACGATACCATCAGAGGTGATGTCTATCTGAAGTTTGTCTTTCATTATTTCACATACTTTACTTTCCGAAACGACTTACTGTTTCCGAATGACAATCGAGGATTCCATAAAATATTCAGTTATCTCTGCGAGATTGGTCTTCCGAAACTCTGATAAACGTCCGCGTAGACTGGTGTTTTCTTCGGCTGGCAAGGGAGTCGACTGCTTCCCTCATAGACTTTCGGTTCATGTTGAACGCCGCCAATGCCGGAAGTCAGCTTGCTCACGACTGCGGACAGTCTGTTGTGGATATCTGTTACCTTATTTTAAATGGAACGTTGATTTGTACTTGATAAGCGCTCACGTTATTAAGAAGCCGGGACTGCCCCTCTTCAAGCCCGACTGAACGGGCGTTAAGGTCCTGAAGTAGTGAAAACATGTCGTTAGGTTGTTTTCCCTTAGCGTCAACCTTCGAGGTTCCAGGATTCATCTCGATGTCACCGGAAAGAAACAATTTAAGAAGAAGTACACATTCATAAGAAGACGCCAAAAGCGCTTGTGGAGCGAGGAAGTTCCAGAAGACAAAAGGTTGTTTTGTCTTTTTGCAGTACAATGATGGCAATACGCCAAACTGCATGAAGAAGCAGAAATGGGTTATCCGAGTGCACTAGCTTGGGTACATTCGTAAGCCACTGAAGGGTGAAGGAGAGTCGCCACTGCTTTATCTGGACGTAGAGATGATGCGGAACATCGATGCCGATGGCCTGTTGTGCAGATGATGGGGAAATAGCGGAATCCACGAAGCCGCGAAAAGACCACTGGTTGGCCAAGCGTAGTCGATCTCGGGCAGGGGCGTCACAAGGCTCGCCGGTGCTCGCATGCCATCGTCCACACACCCCGAGAATGACGCGAGCCAAATCCAGAGCAAATAACCGTCAAGAGCTGCATGAAGAAGCGGAATGGGTTATACGACACGCATAGCTGGTACATTCCTAAGCACTTGGAGATTTGGAGATGCGAGAATAAAATTTCCAAGCGATTTTGAGTACTATTCAACCTTTAAACTAGCACATATTTTTGAGATCTTTCATGTATAAACACTGAGGCACGCTACTGGACTCATTTTAGAGCTTTGTATTTTCGATATAATAGGTTATTGTGACCTGTGACTAATGCCTTCGAATTTTGTTTCGTTTTCCGACTTTAGGTCCCTTCGTTGCCGTGATCGTCAGAAAGTCGGCGTCCGCCCGGTGGCTATCAGCGGCACCTTTACGATGTCGCTGTCGATCATGCTCTGCTTTTTTGCTCCCAGCGTCCTGTAGCCTTTCGGTGTTCCTGGGAGTCTTCCACGGTAAGAACCTCAATTCGCTTTGTTGCTCGCGTGTGTCGTTCGACCGCGTAGCACTTTAAGGTGACTGGCCAGTAACTGAATCGCAAAGAGCTCTGAACCAGAGTCGTCACTCACACTGGCGAAACTGCACCGACCCATTAATGGATAAAAAAAAGCAAAACAAAACAAAAAACGAGCGCGCTCCAAGTGCGTCTTCATGGTATTTTGTGTGAGTTCTTGATATTTGAAAGTTTCTTAAGCTGCACCTGCGCAGGGGGGGGGGGGGGGGGGGGGGGCTTGATGTAGCGAGCTGCCGGAGTGCCGTGTGCAAAAGGAAGACGTGGCACGCTGCCTGTCGGAATGCGCGGCGTGTGCGGAATGCCTTCGCACTCTTACACGTAGGCAGCCTTAAAGGTGAACTACGTCGAATTTCGGATAGTCTTCGATTCGGCTGAAAATTTGCAGACTGCATCAATAACCCTTTCTGAACTGGTAGCCCAAATAGTATATAAAAGTAGAATTTTTCCGTATATATATTGAATTTTGAAGTTACACCGGTCGCGAGGGTTCCAGGAGGCGACTCTCTACTGTAAACAATGAAAATTCCCTACACTACCACCCCTGTACGTCACCGGCGGGCAGGCGGACGAGGCGGCACGGGCAGCCGCAGAAGCGCTTTCCGAGCGCCTCCAGCGATAGAGATTATTTTTGTTACAACTTGCCGGGTTGAAGAAATTTTCTTTGCAATGGGCGACAGTGCATGCTCCGCGCGATGGGAGCTGTAGGAAGAGTGCCGGGAAAAGCTTCTTATTTACTCTTCTTGTTTATAGGGGGGTGGGGGATGCTCTCCCCCGGCAGCTTGATGGAAGGTGAGCCACGTCAAGGTTCATTTTGCGCGAGCCGGTGCGCATAGCGAGAGATCTAGTGTCGCGCGAAACATTCCTGATTTTTTGCTCTCGGAATGCTTTTATAGCCACTTTATAGCTACGCGTGCTGCGGGTTGAGTATCCTTCGCGCAGCTTGGGCGGCTTCCAGGCGCTGGCAAGCGCAGACTCAAGACCGGCTGTAGCACTACGGCGTACCGTCCGAAGCGAAGCACTAATAGTGATCGTCTAGAAATGAGTTGCACATTAATATAGCACGATTTGGCGCAGTCACATTTGTTGTTCCACAATAGCTGCAGGGTTTTTAATTTTCTTTTTTCTTTTATCATAAACAACATATCCGTTTTGGACATAGAAGAACCTAGCTCTGGCTACTCTCGGAGTTCCACTCAGGCGGCCGATCTGTTGTGAAGACGAGAAGGTGCCATACGTTACAAGCAAAGTTCAAGTCGGTAGTGGATGTGACTTTCGACACGTACCTTTTCGTGTCTCATATTACAGAGGTTTAGGGAGCAGGTGTTCAGCTCCCATTAATATACAATAGAGCCGTTGCCTGGTTTTGATATGGTTGGCGCGCAATATTCTCTCAAGCAGAAAAGGTGGGGAAAACGTCTTTATTATACTGCGGAGAAATGTTATATAGTTTTGAAAATACTTTCAAACCATTAAAATATTCATGTCGTTGACGGGAGGCATGTAAATATGGGAGAGCTGATAGAGGCTGTGTCAAACAAAAATTTAATAAAAAACAAAGTTTTGTTATGTTGGAATTACCGTTTTCTCATTTGCACTCGTGAAGAGTGTTTGAGCGCGTTGCATTCTACTCTGATAGTAAAAAAAAAAAAAAAAAAAAATATTGGTGCAAAGTTTTTCTTTGGAGGTAAATCTTACTATTTTATTTTTAATTAAACATTTTATGGTGCATTTTTTTGAGCTTTACGTGTGTTGCTGCATCTTCAAAGAAAATAATCTTTTTTTGAGAATGAATGGTGTGGGCACTGTGTATTTTATGCGCCTTTCACTGCACGCTTGATGTTTGGCTTGGTGGTTGCGGAGTTCACTTTAATCTCCATTTTAGCGATCTTCATTGCATAGAGAACCCTTCCATCTGTTCTACTTGAATGCCTTTCATTTCCCGGTCTATGCGATTTCAATGTTCACGAGAATCACAGTCTACATTTGTTAGGCCACAGCCTATCACGGGCATGTTGCGCCTCTTTGGAAGTCGACCAATGTACGCGCCACGCGCCACGTACTCTGAAAATGGCATCGACCAGAGAAGGACTTTTTTCTGAAACGGTCTATAGGTATTCTTTTTACTGCTAAATTACTTACAGCACCATAGAGCACATACGCTGCTACTAAGAGTAGTTACACGTGCTTCAGCGTCTTCAACGGCAGCTTTTCTAAAGAAAGTATAATACAAATGGCGCGTTCCTTCAGATAAGGCGAGCCAGTGGGGCACCTGTGCCGCCATTCCGAGCATTCTCCTTGGTGCTTGGGTAATTTGTTAAAATAAATGTGACGCGTGACTCCTTGACCTTTCTTCGTCAGCGTAACTGCCAGCTTCTGATAAAAGGAGAATGGATCTGCTAGCGATTTTGCGAAAACTTGCCAGCCGTGGCCTGAGCATATAACAAGTTGCATAAACGTTTTTTTCTAAAATCCCATTGCTTTCTTTTTTTTTTTTTTACTTTCTCAGAGTTCAGAATTAGGCCAATGTCATGCCTTTTGCGCAGATAGAAATTATTATCAACTTTATATATTATAAACGCCTGGGTTTTCTCACTCTTTGAGGCGAGAAAGGCGGGCGCGAGCGTACCCGATTGACGGCCGCGCGCCCGCCTCCCGCCGGTGACGTCACATTTGGAGTGACGGAGAAAACTGGGGAAAAACTTGGGAGAACGATGCTTTGGTTTCGGGCGGCGAACAAAAATATCACTTCTTTTTTAATTAACTATAGAGAGAATCTGGGGGAATGAAAAAACATTTCGGAATCAGGAAGTCATCCGCATTCAGATGATTCCTTTTAGATTAGGTAAGCTCAAAAATCCGGCGGAGTTCCCGTTTCAGTGTCTTCGGCGTGTTTTTGTAGTTGCGCTTGACCCCCCATCTCTCCTCCGCCCTCCCCTTCCCCCTCCCCCTCTCCTGCCCCCCCCCCCCCCCCATTAGGTATGCGGTTCCGGGATGACCGTCACACCCGACGCCGTCTGCCTCAACGAATGGTTTGACCGCATGAAGGTCCGAGCGAGCGGCATATACACGGGGAGCCCGTTCGGGTTCTTTTGTGTTCCCCCGTGCTTTCAAGAATGCTGCAACGACGTCTTCGGCATCCGAGGGTGCTTCCCTCGGCTTCGGGGCCCTGCATGATGAACGCCAAGTATTGCCCCGCCTTGCAAACCCGCTCCCCTCCATGGCGGGTCAAGGCAAGAGAAGCCGAGCTCGAAGCCAAGCGGATGGAGAAGCAAAAACAGATGTTGTCCAACGGAGGTCCCCAGGAAAACAAGGAGAGTTCGTGCCAGATCTGACGCTCTCCGGCAGGGGAACCGTCCCGCTGGCACAATGGTTCCTGTTATACCACAAAGTAATGAAACATCGAAGGATACTTCAACGCACAGGTAACGTCAATGTGGTATAATGGATCTCTACAAGGTATTGGCGTCCGTATTGCGTTACGTTAATTTTTTAAGTAGGCGCGTGCGAATGCCACTTTGAATTTAATAGCGCAGTGTCAACTCTAGCTTCAACACTGTGAAAAGCGGCGAGTATAATCTGGTGATGTACCCCTTTCCGGTGTTTGTTTGTTGAAAGAATCGGCGGATGTTTTTCGGTGTTTATTTATTTTCGAAACACCGGTGCATTTCGGTGGAACATTTCATGACGAGCTAAAATCGGTGCTTATCGGTGAAAAAAATGCGATTGATCACAGACAGAGAGTTCCACTTTATTCACATATTCTACACTTATTCTCGAGGAAGCATCTAATTCTCATGGTTGGTTATTATAGTAGATGCAAGCATACTTCGAGAAGGCTTGCATCCGTTACGGCAGCACGTTCCTTGCGGTTCACAATCCGCAATTTTGAAAACGCACGCCCCACATTTGCGCTGGACACAGGAAACCCCAAAATGTCCAACGAGGCTTGGGACAGATAGTGGCCAGTCAGGTAAATGAAGTTTCCAAAATAACACTGGATAAACGGTGCTATTTAGAGCCTACAGGCGGTGACAAAGAAACTCTCATTCTAGGTCACTCAGCTTGCGCTCGTCTCGGAGGACCAGCCGATAGATACTTTCATAATGCACAAATCCCTCTGGCAGCTCCACTTTTTGCACGGATTAACAATTTGCACGCGGAACCAGAACGACGATTCATTCATGAAATCTAAGTCACCAGAAATGTTTCGGCAAACAGTCCTAAACCACTTGCTTTGAGTCATCCGATAGTAGGCAGAGAAGGAATCAACAAGCTTTAACGTCTCACGTTGGGAAACCCGCAGACGCGGGACGGACGAGCCTTCGTAAGCACGTCTGCAAATTTTTTTACAGAACGGTCCTTTTTTATACAGCCAAAAACCCCCACGCCAACAAAATCCTTTTTCCGTTTCCCCAAAAGCCCATGGAAACTAAACAGACAACAGTGAACGCTTCTCAGTTCTCAAAGTTCAGTAGCCCTGTACGACACGGATTTTGGCAGTGTCTTCCCAGGAACCACAGCAACCTCTGAATACATGGCTTGCCGACATCACTTTGCCAGACACAATGGGGAAAGGGCACGTGAGAGCGCACCCGTTACTGCGTTACTTTTTCCACAAAAGGGGCGATAGGAGACACAAGGGGGAAGGCGTGTGAGAGCTTAGCTTCCACTGCGTTAACTAGAGCGCTTTTGACCCCCCAGAAAGGAGGGCGGACTGACGCCACGTGCAAGCCATGTATAGACACTGGAAGAATGCAGGATCCACTTGATAACACGTTTGACGAACCTCTACGGGAAAGGGTTTCGCTAGGTCGCTGTCTTTCGACCGCCGACGACCGGTGTTTTTCGGTTGTAACCAGGGCGAAAATATCCAACCACCGGTGTTTTTCGGTTTTAACCGATTTTGTATTTTCGTCACCGACAGATGTTTATCGGTGTTTTTCGAATAAAACCGGAAAATACACACCCTAACTATAACATGGCTTCCCCCTGCACTCTGAAAACTGACGATGCACACCCGTAACCTAAAAAAAAAATTGTCCCAAAACTTCTCTTTTCTGACCACCGCGTCAACACTCTAACCTCAAGGTCTGCGGCTTACACCCTAGGAGGTTCACCTCCTCGGTAACTATTTGAGACGTCTCCAAAGCATTTTTTGCTTTACCAATTAAAACACCAATTGTGTAATTTTTGTTCTTTGAAAACTCATGTGGGCATTTGAAGCTGCCGGATGCTGTTTTAACACGGGACTCTTTTACGCTTGCAGAATGGAATTCCCGAAGAAACCCGATACTCAACAAGAGAGACGATGACCTCAGCACGAGCAGATGGTACTGAATGGATTGCTTCCCAATATCAACTTCCAAAAAGAAACTTTCAGAGGAGTATAAGTCAGCAACCGCCCGAACCACGTGCAACCGAGGATAGTAACAAACAGAGGTCGGACAGTGTTGCGTCCAGCGAATCCACGGCCGTCTCGCCGAGACAGCACCGCACCAGCGAAAGTTCTCAGGCCCCGGAAGACCATTCGCACCACAGAGGAAGTCTACGACGGCAGTCATCGACACGCTCGTCTCTTTCCAACTTCTACTGCATATATGAGCCAACGGCACACAGCAACGCCATCAATACCATTCCGGAACTAGACGACATCGAGGAAGATGAAGCATCTATTGCGACGTACCAGCACGTCGAAGTCACAAGAAGAAGCTTGTGAATCGAGTGTCCTCGTTAATGGGGCTCACTTACGTGTTCGTGACCTACGGCAACATGGCTTTTATGACGGTGCTAATGGACTTCGCGCAAGACAGACACGTGCCACTGGACAAAGCTGTCTATTTGCTTTCGGGCTTCGCGACTTCGGACATTGTGGGACGACTGAGTATCGGCTGGGTGTCGGACAAGGGAATCCTCGAAAACAAGACCATCCTAGGATTGTCCTGCTCGGCTTTCGGCTTGTGCATGCAGGTAAACCATTCACTTTTGTGCCCACTTTCTTTAATTCACCCAACACGGGAAAAGGGGCGTCGTTCTTTTCCATGTACTCAGAGATGTTACTATAAAATAAACGTGAAGTAGCGTCATTATACCAAGGTAAAATAACGCGGGTACTGGTCTCAGAAGCGTCGAACTACGCTAGAGAAGGAGGAGGAAAGAGTAAATCGCGTTGCGGTCGAGGAGGTCCCCGACTAAACTCGACAAAACGCTGGTCGCTTATTGTTACTGGTTAACAGACGAATTGAATGCAATATCATCTTTTCTATTGCTCTGGATGATATAGCAGATCTAGAAGCGCTCAAGAAGTTTGTGAAATAAATTTGCACTCAGGATTGACCCAATCCCGAAGAAACAATAATTCATGTTGAGAAATGAAGTAACAAAACAACCCATATTCAATCACGTTGAGAAATGAAGTAACAAAACAACCCATATTCTAAATGCTATGAAAGCAGCTGTACGGAATCGAAACCATGAGACTTAATGCGCTGAAATGTTTATTGTAGTGTGCTTAAATGCTTATTGTTGCAGGAAACTCAAAAGAAGCAAACCTTATTCCATCTCCCGAGTCCTCTAAGGCATTGAGCATTTTCTGCCTACACCATTTCGGGGAAAATACACTCGAACCCCACAAAAAAGTACCCCCAACAAATCCCTGGGGGACCTCCCCGACTTTCCTCCTCATCCCTAAAACCCCCGTTCTTCTTCGATCCACCTCTTCTCTCTCTCTCTTTCTAATCCTCCTCTCTCGACTTTCCTCCTCCTTCTCGAACGTTGTGCGAGGCCTCTGATATCAGTACCGGTACAGCATAAACAGCATATATTCTCTTAATAAATGAAAAGTAAATATTTCTTACAACCCTACGTTGCTGACGCGGTTTAACAGTTGCGCTCAAAGGGTTTTCAAGAAAGCATTTAAATATGAAGCCAGTCAATTATTGACTTATGTATTAGTCTCTACATATATAAAACATTTCGCTTGCCATTCCACATTTGGCACTTTCAATGTGTTGTCTGTAGTGCCGAACCACCGCATATCTTCCAATGTGCCTTAGTCCACTAAATTGTAAACTTGAATGTAATACGCCACTAATGGTCCGAGCGAATCGTCCTTATGTAAAGGCCTATGACTCCTATTTCCTTGTGGAGGTTATCCATAAACAAGGACCTGAAACGGTGTACGCGTAAAGTAGAAACATTCTGTTCATAGTTCGTGTGGTATGCACTCTTTTCGCTCCATGATCACACATTTCAATTCTAATGCACCTTTAAATTTTCAGTTAAAAATGCCGCTACACTTACTGAGCGATCAAGGCTACAGCATTTGTAAATATACGGTATCGATTGTTGTTTTGCTTGTCGACATCACGCGAACGCTACCACTTATTCGTGATTTCGTCGCTCCTTTTCTTAGGTTCTGCCCTTTTTTCTTCATACGAAGGCATCATGTTCACTGTGCATCCTTGTGGGCTACGCAATCGGCAACACCGTAGGTGCTCTTCAATGTCGTCCTCGCTGACGCTGTCGGCGTCGAGCGCCTTCCAACCGCCATCGGTTGTATATCCTTTGTGGCGGGTCTCACTGCATTCTCAAGGCCCTTTCTGATGGGTGAGCATTTCATTGGGCACCGCAGGTACTCTCTGAAGAATGTGGAGAGACCACCCTCCCACAAAGCACCTGAAGGAACCAGTCGCTGCAATCTAGGCAAGGAGATCGGCGAATGACGAGGCTAATAACATGTTTGCACCTACAAAAATCATGGAGTTAGGAAGCTTCTGGTGGCGTCATGTCACATCCAGAGGCTTGCTACCTTCATGACAAAAAGAATCTGCGCAGTGGCACTGAGCTTAAAGTTTGATCGTGCTCGCCACCACAGCGTTGATTGTTTCTTTCCAGGTCTAAACAGATTCTCGGCGTTGTCAATTTTAGAGCTCCTCCATAGACTACAGGGACTCGCTCTCTAAAGTATACTTTGCGGGAGATTAGTCATTACAGAATCTCTGAAGTGTGTATGCTATCCATTCTTACTGGCATGTTTTAACAACCATTCAAGCTTGTTGTTTCAAGCATTGTGGACCACGAAGCCAAAAGAACTAGACTCCAATCTACAAACTAAAAGGTTTCTAAAATCTTCAGATATGCTACCAGTTGTAGCTGCACGCTAAAGAATGGGTTAAGTGTTCCTATATTCAGAATGAAAAAAATCAATTCCCTTTCTTGATAACCACAATTTAAATTGAAGTGATTTTTGTTTATGTATCGAAGTATATAGTTAAGAGCACGAGAATGCCACCACCTGCATCACAAAATATGTTTAAACAAATTTTTTGTTTAGTTTTAAATATGACATTTCATCGATCTTGAAGCAAAATCTTCTGGGCAGCTCTTTAGATAGTGACAAAACTTTTTGCTTAAATTTTCTTCAGGGCTCGTAGCAAGACACCATCTGCCGTAACGTGGATCAAAAGGATTTAATTTTTTTAGTTGTTACTTTAAGGATTGTGTTTAATTCGTGGGAAAGCAATTGAGGGCTTGTATGTAAACTTAAAGATTAAAAAAGAAAGTTTACATGGGAATGTTTTAATTGTTATGTCATGTTAAGAATTCCTTGATTCAAAACCCAAGGAATGACAGATGAACCCTTATATACCGTTTCACTTCAAGTTAGACCGCAGCCGACGCTACGACTGAATGGAGCTAATCAGGCAGCGCCAAACTGCATTGTCATGGCGCTGACCGTTTCGGCTGGTTTGCTATTCCCGACTAAACCAATCACGCTCCAAAAACCGCACGATTGCGGCGCCTTCACAGTACCCGCTTCGGATTTACTCGTTGAAAGCCAACGCACAAAAGTGATGAAGTGGCGTGACGATGCGCTTTGATGCTGCTTTGTTGGCTCCATGGATTGTAGCGTCCGCTGTGATCGGACTCGGAGTAAAACGGCGTACATATTGCTACACCAGACTCCACACTTTCATTCACTGCACTCTCTTTTTACAGTGCAGCTGTTAGGCGCCCGTTTCCAGCTTGATCGGCGTCGCCGTCGACGTCGGCGTAACCGCGCGTTGCATTATGGGACGTTTCCCATAATGACATCATACGTGACGTCACGTGTGACATCACGAGTGACTCACGAAGGTCACTCGTGAAGGTCACGACGAAGGCCATAACCTTCACAGTAAAGGTCATGACCTTCACGAGGCCTTCACGAGTGACGTCACGAGGAGTCACGAGTAACGTCACGAGGGAGGGGAGAGAGGGAGGAGAGGAGGAGGGGAGGAGAATGAAAACAGGAGGGGAGGAGGAGAAGGAGAGGAGGAGGACAGGAGGAGGAGGGAGGCGTAGGAGGATGAGAGGAGGAGGTGAGGGCACGGAGGAGGGGGAGTACGCTCCTCTTCGTACCCTCCCTCCTGCTCCTCAAGAGCTGCGCTTTAATTCAGCATTACAGGAATTGTGAATACCTTTCATTTCTTTTTCTTTTTCTTGCAGGTCACTTCAGAGATAACATCGGCAGCTATGACAACATGATCCGTAGCTTGGGAGCTGTAGTCCTTGTCCTCGGGTATTTTGTGGCTTTCTCTGCGAATTTATGAGAAGACGCGCAGCAAAGGCTTCGATGTAGAGGTCCCCTCAGATGAAACTGCCGGCGTGCCCCAAAACACCGTTGTTCAATAGTGGCCTTTTTTATAAAGACGTGTCGAATCATTACGGCAATGTGCATCCACGTGCCGCTGTGTTCTCAAGCAACAATGGGCAACCCGATGTCCTACATGGGCACGAGCTTCAACTTACGATCATCCCAGTGGCTTGTCGTTCATTGCTGCGGGTACTCAGGACACCGAGAGTATGAATTCACGATGCCGGAATTTCAAGATGAAAATATTGTGTACCACAGCGGTGATGCACATCTCTGAGGGTAATACCTTATAAGGAAATTTTGCGGTAATATGATCCGGCTGTAAATGGCAGGAAAGGGTGATTTCCACCTACACCATCTCGAGCGACTCCTTGCCCGCTGGCCGACTACGCACACCTCCACCACAACCATCACCCGGAACGCTGCTTACTTGTAATTTCTCAGTGGGGAGGCGGTAAGCTGAAAATTGCCTTCACAAACAAATATAAAAGGTGATGATCGACACTAACACAATCTCCGGGATCAACAATGATCTCGTCCAAAGTTTTATAAGGTACAGCACGATATACCATTTAAGCTGAAAGTCACGACAGTTTTGGAATACGCTGAATTTGCTTAGAACAGGAATTCCTTTTGAGCGTTATAATGCAAAGCAGTTACCAGTCGCTGAAACGGAATCGCATATTGAGCTCAAACATGATAAAGGCTGTGAAAGCTTCCTATCGTGCCGATCCACTGTTGCCCAAACATAAATGGGAGATTTTATCTCTGTAGCTTTGAATAACTAAAACGAGTACCGGTACAGGTATATCTGTAATCATCCAAAAACATCGCCTCAATTCTTATGAGCTTTCGAGATAATTCACACACGAAAACAAGAGCTGGCAGGGCAACATGGCAATTATCTTTATCTACAGTTTATGGTCACAACGCGTCTTATCGTGAAGAGCATTTAGGCACAAAGAGAAAGTGAAAGCGCTGAAGGTTGTAATCGCTCCCATCTCCTCTGGCACCTGCGGTGCAGAGACTTTTGATGGAAGTTGTCTGTCTAGTCCCTCCCAGAGGTCACTCGCTCTGCAAAACCATAAACAGAAGGTGAGTGTGAAACGGAAGGTCCACAAGAAGATCGCAAACGCGGTCGAAGAACGCGGTGAAATAAGGACGCTCTCTCTCTGCTGGTGAAAGAAAGGGAGTTTTCTTAGGGAGGTATACACGAGCTTCATACCCAATGCTATGACAGCTAGGGGTACCGAAGCATTAGAACAGGGAAATTACAGGCGACGTGAGGAAGGTTGGAAAGTGTATGGATGACAGATTAGGGAAGTGGAGACTGCAAGACGTCGGCGAGTGAAACGTCATGGACAAAGAAACTGAATATTGGTGTTTTAACTCAAATAAAGTCATTCGACTGACTGACTGACGGCCTGGTATATTGATTGATTGATTTCTTGCTATTTGGTATTATTGATAACAAGGGCGATCAAATATTAGTATTTATACTCACAATGCATGCTCACATGCATCTGCACCGTATTTGCTATCAATGTAGAGTGCGTAGCTTGATCAAACACAGCATAATATATGGATTGGTGTAGACGGCATGCAAATATTAGTGTCTGTATGCAATAGCCAGAAACACCTCAAGAGGCACATAAATCAAGCTCCAGCTTCAAACAGCGGAGTCAATCTGTAATGAAAAGGGATTTTCCGCACCATGCCCAGAGTAAATATCTACGTAAGCAGTGTTTAGACATTTTTTAATTGTTTTCTTCATCTTCGTGGCATACAAGAGGGCAAATTAGTTGACGACGGAATTATATATATATGGGTGGTTTCATCTCAAATCGTGCAGGCAAAAAGGGTCGAATTTTTAATTTCGCTGAAAAAAATATATGTTATGGCGTCGTCTCTAAAAACGCAGTAGCCACAAACCGCAAGTTCGTCGGATTTTTTGTTCTCGACTTACGAATTTTAAAAGAGGCCGCGGCGGAAAGCAGTGTTTTTCACATCCGTCGTGGGTCGGATGTTTCGCTCGATCTCCCGTCGTGGATTTTCAGTCCACATTATATTAACTTTTTCAAGCACTCTGTGGGCACAGGTAAAACGCTCTAATACCATGAAATAATTTTAGGCGTTTTGCTTTTTTTCTGTAAAAATGTCAAAAACGCCCCCTCGGTCAATTGTTGACGAACTTTGACAATTAAATACTGGCGATCTACTTGGGTTACATCAATATTTTTTATGTCTATGGAGAGCCCAAAACACGCTCTTTATAGATATTATAAAATGATTTAGCTGTATTAAATATCCTTTGCGGGACGTTTACGTTAATGTTATGCGAAAACCAAAAAGTACCAATTTTAAAATCGATTTTCTCAAAAAACTCATTTTTTATTTTTTTATTTTTTGTTAAAATGTAGATATGATAGTTGTCTACTCGAAAAGCAAGTCGAGAAAGTGTGTATTTTGTTTGTATGTTCTATATTTAAGCCTCAATATCGGAAAAAGACGTCTTCGTTTTGCAAGACCTAAGTCAGACAAAAAAAAAAAAAACCGTGCGCTTCTATGAATTGTAAAAAAGTTTTCTTGAATTTTTGTCTGCGTTTTGTAATCAATTATAAACGCATTTTGTGGTATTGAATAGTTATTTATGTTTTGAAAAGAGCGGGAAACCACGAGAAACATATCTAATCAAATCAGCAGGCCTAGTAGACCTTCAATATCGAAGAGGCACAGACGTTGTATTTTTTCGATTTATAAAACTTTCACTGTAAACTAGCATGACTAGCTATTAGCTGTCATATTACTAAGACATAAAAAGTCACCACATCATTGATCTATTATATACAATTCTTTCCGAAACCAAACGCTAGGGTTTGTTCACCGCACATCGCACAGATCACCAGGGAATGGCCTTTCACTTCCGTAATACACAAAAGTGATGACACAGAAACGATCCGAAACACACGGAGAGATTGTCACGGAGAAGGGTAGGGAATAAAAATAAATAAATAAGAATAAAATTACCCAACTCCGATCTTAACGAAAATTGCGGTAAAAAAATAAAAGATTTAGGTTCGAGCGGTGGCAAGGCGATAGGTCCACGCCTGGTGGAGAGTCAGACAAAGAAGTCAACGACACGTAAAGGAAAAAAAAATTAATTAAGACAGAAAAACTCAGCCGCACACGGCAAGAACAAAAACCAACTCCTCCGGGCATTCCCTAAACGGGACACAACCAAATGCGTGCGAACACGCTCTCTACAGCACCGTCAGGCCGCTACGCCATGAAGAAATAAACCCAACAAGTAAACAATGCTAACAAACAGTTAGTAACGAAACATAAAAAAAAAGTTCAGCAGAACCGCACCCGAGAAACAAAGTTCAGCGGGGCGAAGAAACACACACGAAATAAAAATAATAAAAAGTCTTAACTGACCGACGCCGAGTCCAGTCCCACGACACTGAAGCCTGGCAGGATGATGGCGTCCAGATGATGCTCGAATCTATTCTTCACTCTGTTCCGCACATCCGTCGTGGCTGTGCGGAACAAAGTGAAGAATAGTTTCGAGCAGCGGTGCGCGAGAAGGTAACCGAGACGTAACATGCCTCGAGCTTCATATCGGGAGAGGAGCTTTCGAGGTAGTTACTGCATGCAGTTACTCAAACTTTCTCTTTCCCCTTCCCTTTTTCAAAAGAACACGTCAGCCGGCGCTAACTTTTCATCTCGGGAGAAGACCACTCTTCACAAACGGTTATAGTTGACAAGGAGGCTGACTTCGACCCAACTAGTCTCCGGGCAGAATAGACACAAGTATATTTACCAACACGCTCGTTTTTGATGCTAGTCTCCGGGCTTTGCTGTTTCCAAAAGAGATAACCCTTCGGTGCTATCGGATTTCCGCGGAGGGAGATAGAGTACATAAAATTGAAAGAATAAAACACGGAGGACAAGCACAGGACAACCACTTTGCAGAGCACGGCCATTTCTAGGATAGGGCGTTCGAAGCTTGGGCAAATACGCGGTATCGTTTCACGCGTGCACGGATGGCTGGTTTCAAAATTTTCCCACATCCCTAACGAAACCGGCCCATCTTCGTGTGCGTGCGCGATTTTCGTCCCGCGCCGCCGGTTTTAGCTCGCACGCGGCGTTGTTTTGGCAGGCAGAACTGTTGTTGACCGTCGATATTGTAAGGCCGTGGTGTTCTCATCCTCCCAGGCAACAGTTACTTTGCTTTCCCTTCTGCAATACTCTGACTGACTGACTCCTCCTGGGTGGCCGTCACTGTTCGCCGCGTCAACGACACATTCGTACCATTTCACTCCTCGTGACACAGGGTGCGCTGCTCGCTTTACTGTCACGGGCCGTCCTATCTAACACAACGAGCGCGAAAGGTCGTGGTCATCTGCTGGTTCCGAAAGGGCGGGACGTTCATATAGGCCAATGAAGGCCCCGAATCAATACGACGTCTGCCGATTTCTATACATTAAAAATTTACGACGCCTGCTGGTCTGTTAAGAAGTGTTGCTTTCTCTTTTGAACTGCTCCAATGTAGCTTGCCGCCTATAATAAAATTTAAATGATCAATAAATATAACAGGGTGGAACTACTGTATTTCATTTTTATGTGGGAGCGTTGAAAAAAGGCAAAAATATTTCCAAGTTTGTGAAGACGCGCAATTCGCAAGTCCGTTTCAAGCCGTAAAAACACGTTTTTGTACGATATTGATGCTTAAATATAGAACATACAAACAAAATACACACTTTCTCGACTTGCTTTTCGAGTAGACAACTATCATATCTACATTTTAACAAAAAATAAAAAAAATAAAAAATGAGTTTTTTGAGAAAATCGATTTTAAAATTGGTACTTTTTGGTTTTCGCATAACATTAACGTAAACGTCCCGCAAAGGATATTTAATACAGCTAAATCATTTTATAATATCTATAAAGAGCGTGTTTTGGGCTCTCCATAGACATAAAAAATATTGATGTAACCCAAGTAGATCGCCAGTATTTAATTGTCAAAGTTCGTCAACAATTGACCGAGGGGGCGTTTTTGACATTTTTACAGAAAAAAAGCAAAACGCCTAAAATTATTTCATGGTATTAGAGCCTTTTACCTGTGCCCACAGAGTGCTTGAAAAAAGTTAATATAATGTGGACTGAAAATCCACGACGGGAGATCGAGCGAAACATCCGACCCACGACGGATGTGAAAAACACTGCTTTCCGCCGCGGCCTCTTTTAAAATTCGTAAGTCGAGAACAAAAAATCCGACGGACTTGCGGTTTGTGGCTACTGCGTTTTTAGAGACGACGCCATAACATATATTTTTTTCAGCGAAATTAAAAATTCGACCCTTTTTGCCTGCACGATTTGAGATGAAACCACCGATATATATATATAGGAAACACAAGCAAATGTCTCACTAAGGAAGTACCAAAAATAATCTGGCTACAACCTTTACACTCTCGCTAATTTATTACAAGATAGCATTGAGAGCCGATAAAATAATGTATGTTCAAGGTAGTGCGCTGTGCGACTACGTGACCACGCACAATAGGGGAAAACTAGAGCTATCACTTTGGCTACCTCTTTCATATCAGAGAGTTCGGGCGCATGTGCCATTTCACCTTTGAAGATGGGTATGCAGCTGACGCTTTAGTTTTTTATGACCTCTCGCTTTTCAATAAATAATTAAACTTTGTTTAGTCAGGAAAGGCTACTGTGCTTAAGCGCTTCTCTGGTACAGAAGTTGAGGCAAGTCACATTGACGAGGTATGAACTGCCAATATAGGTGCATGTATGACGCACACACACTAAGCATCCTTTGAGTTCTAGTTCAGTAAACATTTTCATGACAAAGCGATTTCATTTCTTCTATTATAGAAATACATTTATTAACATTTGGTTCATAGATGTTGGCCAAAACGCATACAGTGCCAGCGTTATTTCTCTTAAAACAAACCCACATATTAGTTGTCACGTAAATCTGTTTTCAGGAAAGGTTCACGGACTAGCGCACATGTGTATAGTGCAGACAAACAGTTGCTTTCCATGGCCATATACGGTGATAATCATGTGGAAATGTAGAAAATACAATCGATCAGCTTGAACGTAATTGACAATTCACCTATGCTACTATCGGCATGAACTTGGGCATTATAAGAATTATTTCTTTACAAATTCTTGTGAACTGCTTAACATTCGTGATTTTCCTTTACATCGTTTAGTTAAAACAACAATGTCTGCGAGCAACCCTAAACAAATATTTGGGCTAAATAAAAAGACAAATTACTAAACGAACTGAACGAACGTTTAAACTTATACACCACATTTCGGACACCAGAAAAAAAAATGACGGTATAAAAAGCCTATCACCTTAATGAAGCTCTTGCTGTTGTCGGCGGGTATGTACACTAGATCATTTCAGTAAATGGCTACAAATGTCGTGTGAAATATAGGGCAACAACGCTGGTTTCTATGGTTGCAGTAGACGGCATGTGATGAAATCGGGAAGGGTTAAATATACCCCTTGCGTCATTATGGCTTGAACAAAGTGCCTTACTATGATGTCACGTAAAGTACTCGCCACCTACAGATCTTCAAATGACTTTCACTTAATTCTTGGCCCTGGTACCACTCTCCAAATGCATAACATCCTACTACTTATTATTCACGCCATAGTTAGATCTCACTAAAATCTAAAACACACGTGAGCAAAATTCGTATCGCGTCGCTCCGCTGAGAGAATGAAGGCTGCAGTATCATGGCCGCAACAATAACGCCGGTGCTGGTTGTAATTCGGCTCATGTTCGCAGAACAAATGTCGCGTCCTTGCGCGAGTAACACAATTCGTTCTAATCGCAAATGAAGAGCCAATTCATCTTCAATACCTTGGGACAAATCGTGATATCTACCTCCGCAAACGTAACACGTAATGAAAATACAAAAACCGAATTTTGATATATTCGGAGGCATTAGTTTACCAGTATTTGCTGGAAGTAGTGCCGGCAGCCACTCTCGGTTACCAAATTTTACTGGAAGTTTTACCGGCATACACTCTCATTTAGCAGACGAACCGCTTTGCTGGAAGTTTTGCCAGCACCACTCTCGCTTACCGGACTTCCCTGGGAGCCGACGCGAGGGGAACGGTTAAAGCCAAGACGAGTCGGACACTGAGTGTGTAATGGCGGGCGACAACACAGCAGCATTTTCGTGAGTGTTTTACATCAGGGCGACGTTGAAATCCTGCAAGAAGTGCGCACAGCGAATTGCTCTGAAGATCCAGAAATGTGGGCAGCGATCGCCGGCAACTTGCTATTTGCGACAGGCAAAAGTGTCTGGTCCAGAGAAGGTAGGAGGCCGCTCAAGCGGAGCGGTCTCGTACTTGGGAATGAGGGTGTGATGGCGGCCGCCAAAGCAGCGGCATTCCCGTGAGCGTTTTAGATCAGGACGACGTTTGTCACAAACTCTGCTACGGCCGACCCTCTGACGGACTTTTACTTTGTATATTTTTGCTGTACGCCGGCGCTGCTCCACCAATTTTCGTTCTGCGTGGCCTCAGTCATGGTCACGTTACTGCTAAAATGTAACAGTGTTACAGTTGCCGTTATGGGAAAAGAGTAAACCTGCCACCGTTACCGTTAAAAAATTGATAGAGTAACTTGTTACAGTTACAATTACTTCGCTAAAGTAACACCGTTACTTCGTCGTTACTTCATAAACAAATGAGAAAACATTCAAAGTGAGCCTTCCTTCATAGGCCTTTAAATTAGCCTAGATTTTTCATAAGACATTGTGTGGTTCACGGTAGTGAATCACATTTTTAAGAAACAAACATTTTCCCAATAATCAATATTAATATATTTCATTTCATTTATTGGTCTCTTAAAAGCCCACGAGGGCTTAACAAAAGAGGGGGGGGAGGCAGTCTTTGTACGATTCAGGTACACAGTACAAATAAGGACAACAAAGGATAAAACACAAGTGGGCTATAGGCCATAAAGGTGTCAAGTGCTTCTCTAAATTTCGAGATATCTGATATCGCTACTATTGAGTCTGGTAATTTATTCCAATTATTAATAGAAAGCTGCAGAGGAGAACGTTTAAATATATTTGTTCTATACTCTGTTTCATACTTAGCGTGCAACGCTGTCAAAGCTACTGGCGCGAGCGTGGGGCTTGATCTCGTTGATCATTTGCACGCGTTCTTGCGCAAACAAAACCATAGATGAAGCCACGCGCTCGTGCCAGTAGCTTTGACAGCGTTGCACGCTAAGTATGAAACAGAGTATAGAAATGGATAAAGAAGCTTGCAGGAGAGGGTTATCTAAGCGACGGGAGGTGTGAGGTGCGGGTATGCGGTATAAAGATGTCTGCAAAGGAAGATTATAGTAAAATTTATGTAGAATGGTTAAGGCGGATATCGTCCAACGTGTTCTAAGAGAGGGAGGCCAAGTTGAGTTTTCAGAGCACTGACGCAAGCCGTGAAATTAGAATTTCTATGAATAAACCGCACCGCTCGGTTTTGGACTGCCTCTAACATCTCTTTTAGAAATAACTGATAGGGATTCCAAACCGATGAGGCGCACTCCAGCTGGGGACGAAAAAATGAGCTGTATGTTAAAAGTTTAGTTTCCTTGGATGCAAAAAAAAAAGTTGTATCGCAACAAGCTGAACATCGGGTTAGCTTTGTTGACAATGGTAGTTATATGACATTCCCATGAAAGACGGCTTGTTAAGTAAACACCGAGGTACTTATAAGTTGGTACATTTTCTATCGTATTAACGGAAAGGTAGTACTGAAAGCCTCTTGTATCATGTTTCATAGTGAACGTCATTTCCTTTTTTCTTACGTTTCTTCGCATTCGCCACCTTTCACACCAAGATTCAATAGCGTGTAAATCAGCTTGGAGTTGCGCACACTCAGAGTGATCGGTTATTTTAGAATACAAAACACAGTCATCAGCGTGTAATCTAATTCAAGACTTAATTAGGGAAGGTAAATCATTAACGTAGATGAGAAACAACAAAGGACCCAGCGCGGGTCTTGAGGTACTCCGGATTGAACTACTATAGAAGACGAGCAACTGTTTTTAAGGGCGACGTACTATGTTCGGTCTGAAATAAAATTAGCTATCCAGTCATTCAGAGTTTCTTCACTTTTAAACGAACGCAATTTTGATATTAAACGGTGATAACGAACATTGTCAAATGCTTTTGAAAAGTCAATAAAAATAGCATGCGTTTCAGTGTGAAGATGAAGGTTTTTACGCATGTCTGTTTTAAATTAAAAAAAGCTGAGTGTCACAGGACAGAGACAGCCGGAAACCGTGCTGGTCTAGAAAAAGTACACCATTATCAACCATGCAGTTCATATTTCTGAGTAAACAATATGTTCCATCAACTTACTCGCAACACAGGCGAGGGCAACGGGCCTGTAATTCATGGGGCAATCTTTGTCACCGCTCTTATATATCGGGCTAACTCGAGCATGTTTCCAATCAGAGGGTACGTCACCGGAGTCGATGGACTGTTGGAATAGCTTGCATCAAAATACTGGAAACAGGTTTAGTTAATTTGAGCAATTTAGTCGATATATCGTCCGGGTCTGGGGCAGAATAATTGGGAAGGTTATCAATCAGTTTCTTGATGCAAAACGGTGTAATAGAAATAGGGTCCATACTGGTTGCGATGGTATATTGAGGCGTGTGGTCGGGTAAGGGAAAATGCTCTTCAGTGGAAACATCGCCAAAATAAGAGTTAAAGGGGTCATGAAACACTTTTCCAACTTTTTCCTATTTAGCTTTCCTCCTCAACTCATAAACCGCGCATTACACCAAACAGTTCAAGAAGACGAAAAGTGGGGAGGCCCCTCTTGCTTGGAATCTGGTTTGTGTACCCGGACAGAGCCATTGTCCCCCTAGAAGATTAGCCCGTCGCTCAAAATTCAGACAAAAGTTGCTTTCCCCAACCCGTTCACCCCGAAGCTGACAGTGCTGTGGACGCCACGTGCTCGTTGGGCCAGCCACACTTGCCACGTGATCACGCTCCTTCGTGCATACCCACGCGCAGATAACGAGGTCAGGTGATGAAAGGGAGGCGGCTGATTGCTCCGGCAAGCGCGTAGCTTTCGCCACAATGTCAGCTTATGGGTGAAGGGAATAAGTGAGGTCCGGTTTCGTGTGACGTGCGTTTGGACCCTATGACGCGCTTTTGGGACCGCGGATGTATCACAGTGAAAAGGCAGAGAGCTTACGAAGGGGAGGAGGTACGAAATAGTCCGTTGTGTTTTCAAATTTTCGCACGGAAAGTCAGGCTTTTGACTTTCTACCTTTTTTCTTTTGGCCCACTGAACGATGTGCTATTAGTAAAATCCCAATCTAAAATGATTTATCCCAACCCAAAATTCGTTTCATGGGCCCTTTAACGTTCTCAGTTTTCTCTTTCTGAGAGGTCATTTCCACCTGAGTCAACGATGCGGAGGGATGGTCTGATTTGCTCAGGTTTTATAGCTGACCAGAATTTCTTGGGGTTGGTTTTCACTAAATTAAAGAGATTTATGTTAAATAACTTATGCTTAGCTTGCCTGATTTGATACTTACATGTAGAAGCGCATTTTCGGTATTAAACCACGTTGATGAGGTTTTTATGAGTTTTGCTTGCTTTTTACTAAAGAGTCGTTTGAGACGAAGAAAAAACCAGGGACGCTCGGTACATGACCTGATATTGCCACGAGCGTCGCCTAGCGAGCGCGTGCGCGGCCAAGGCTTACCGCGCTTGACTGTCGCGCGCAAAATCTGGGTTCGATTCCAGCCAGTGAAATGTTATTTTATTCATTCTTTCAACTTGGCATTCTAGTAAGTTCGACATAATTCTCGTCTGATCGAGTTACGAATGTTCTACGCGCCGAAAGTTCTGCCGAATGTTCCAGAAATCCCCGCGCGCACATAAGGGACTTCGCATGGCGAGCGGGTCAGTTTCGCCCCAGCGCTCGATCCTGCTCGTTTGCCGAAATCGACGCCTATGACTGTACCCTTCTCCTCTTTTGTTTTGGGCACAAGTTCGCCCCATTAAGCGTTCAGTATCTTGAGTTATTCGCCGCCTCATCTTCTGTCATTCGTGACAATATGATCTCTCGGAACAAATGTGTGCAAGGCGTTCCTGATTAGGATCCAATTTTCATCAACAGTTCTACTTTGAAAACCCTGAAACATGATAGATGGAGAAGAAGAGCATTTTGGTCGGCTCGAGGGTAAATAAACACGGTCTTACTTAATGGGCAGGACTTATTCGTTGGAATTGACAATTGGACGTAAATAGACAAATAATCGCTAACAAGCTCTAGGAGTTCGACAGCTGTTACGCATTCCGGAATGGTAGTGAGAAATAGGTCAAGAGTTATAGAGCCGCGAATTGGTTTATCAACCATTCGGAAAAGTCAGCGCGCGCTGCACCAGTCAACAAAACATCGGGACCTAGCGGGAAGAGAACGCCACAAGCCGAACGGCATGTGGGCAGGTACAACAGACCATGCAATTTTGGGGTAGTTGAAGTCGCCTGCGAGTATAAATACGTCTCTGGCATACAACTCCGTGAGTGATTCCATACACCTCTCCAGAAGGGACGGGAGTCAAAGAAGGTCGGGTGATTTGTAACAAGCGATGACCAGTACAAAGGACGAGGGCGTCTTTATTCGGACCCACAATGCTTCACAATCATTCAATAGTTGGCTTTTTAGAACATGCAATGTATTTTTTAACGCTATAAAAACAACCCCTCCCCTGCGTACTACCCTGTCTTTGCGAAACATTGAATGCCCGAGTCGTTCAACAGTAATTCAGAATCACCAATATCTCCGTTTAACCAAGATTTTGTTATAATCACAATATCAGCAGAACATGAATCAACAGCGGATTGTAGCTCTTCTTGTTTTGAGCACAAGCTATTTGCGTTAGCGATAAAAAAAGAAAAGCAAGCAGAGTGCTCGCGTAGGGATAACCGATTTTCTTTGGGCCTTGGTTGCTAAGCTGGAACAGCTTTCACGGAATTCGGTTCCTTGTCACACGTACACCGAGTCCTTCCAATGAAAAGTTTATCGTACTGTAGCCGAAAATCATGGCCGTGTTTTTCTTTTTGAAAAAGCTAACAATGCCCGCCTTGCCACGCGTACGTCTGAGGGGAAATCTTCGCTTAACCAAAAGATACACCCCCTTAGTGCGGGACCCTGTAATAAGACGAGTTCTTGATCTTTGAAAGACTTAAATTTGACTATAATAGGCCTGGGAGGGGAGCCCTAATTACGGTGCCTTCCAAGTCTGTGAGCACGCTCGATTGCGGACAGCGTGAGAGTAACGCCAAGACTTCTGTGGCAGAAACTTATTACTTTTTCTTCTAACTCCCGCCATGTTTCGTTAGGTGTCTCTGGGATGTTATAGAGCAGAATGTTGTTCCGTCGAGACTGATTTTACAAAGAGTCAGCTTTCAGACTCAACGGGCGTTGAAAGGGGGGGGGGGAAGGGGGGATTTGAGGCTTAATAGGGAGCCGTGAGCCACATTTTAACACGCGAAAGAGCCGCAGCTTAGCAACCCCTGGCATAAATGGCCCACAAAGTGTAGCTGGATTATGCAAGTGCCGTCGTTTTGTTTCTTTCAGCACTTCGAAAATAAAACCCTCCTGGCCTGCTAATCTAGCGAGAAAAACAAAAAAAAAAAACCACACACAGTAACAGTAAATTTTGAAGGTAAAGCTTTGGCAGCTCTCCGCCTGGTTAGGGGTGACATAGAGGAAAATAAGCGCCAACCACAACTTATTACGCCAGTCATTTTCGCAAACTCATAGACAGGCTGGCACCTCTGGCGGAGCTCATTTCCGCTGTGTTGAATAACCTCGCACGACGAAAAACATGTATTCGATCACTTGTGGCTCATCACAGAATAATGTAGGGGTGTACGAGTACCCTATAATTGTAGTCAAATCAAATATCAGTTTGAATTAAGAAAACAAGCCGAATAGATTGAATACTAAATTTGCTTTACATGAAATCAAATAAATAGCAGCGGCTGTGAGTGGTCTGGGGTCAACTCTTTCTTCGAGCCATAACTATGTTGCTGGCCGTAAAAGAACTGGTTGCAAGGATATTTATGCAAGTGATACGGCGAAAGCTTTAAAAATATTTCTAACGATACGGTCGTTGAAAAATAAAACTATTTTGGAAACCAACTTTTAGCCGCAGTGGACGCCAGGAATTGCTAAAAAAATAAAAATGCGCTATCTAACCAAAAAGTGGTAATAAAATTTATAATTAGCGGCGGGTAGGTCCAGTGGCAATTAGAATTTCGGAGGCTAGCACCATGGAAGGCTAGAGCATATTACGGAAAGTGAAAAGATGCAACAGGCTTGGAGATATTCGGCGACGAACTTTGCACTGTATATGGGTATCATTTCCGAAATTTGGTATCACTTCACGCAGCTGTCTTGTCACACACATTACAGCGCAAAGTCTGGCGGCGAATATCTCCAAGCCGGTTGTTTCTTTTTACTTTCCGTAAATTTCTCTAGTCCTCCACGGTGGTAGCCTTCAAAACTTGAATTGCAACCTAGACCTAGAAGTTGCTTATTAGAAAATTAATTAGCCCATTTTAGTTAATTAGACGGCGAACTTTATATCTTTTGTATTTACTAGCGTCCCCGGCGACTAAAAGTTGGTTTTAAAACTATTTTTTCAGCGACCCTATTGTTAGCAATTTGTTAAAGCTTTCTCTGAAACACCGACTATAGAAAACATGAGGTCTTTTTGCTTACGAAAGAAATGAAACGTGGTGCATGCGTCTTGCGTGCTTTTTTTTCGGCCTATAAAAAAGCCTGTGACAATTGGAATAGAGTCTAAGATGGGGCGGGCCCGTTATCGGGGTATTTTGTCATGTTTGGCGGGCTTTTTTACTGGTCAGAAAGAAAACGCACGCCAACCATATCACGTTGCAAACAGGTAATTCGGATGTTTCACAAGAAGATCTAAACTTTTCCATTTATATTTCGGCTCTTAATAGAACATTTAAACTGAATGGACTTCTGAGCGGCTTCCACAACAGATAAGATATGTTAATAAACTGTCCAGAAGAACGTTATTTTTTTTGCATGTTTAGTTTTTTTATATACTTTTAAATATCTTATATTTAGAGTCAGTTAGAATCATGCTTAACAACGATTGTCAACAATGTGTTTATGCCTCGATTTGTATTACGAAACGTGCGACTCGTGACGGTGGGGAAGAATATGAATTCCTCTTGTCAGCTTTGCCTTCCGAAGAGTCGTGGAATAGCAAAGATCACTCCGGCGGGGCTGCTTGGCCTTACGGTCTCGTCTAACCCACTGCGCTGCACACTCGTGGCCACTTTGCGGGGTTGGGCGGAAGTCGGGGTCTGTGGGGCCCTCTCTCACAGTCGTTCTCTCCTGGGTCGTTTTTTTTTTTTTGTGGTGATTAGTTTTTTTTTTGGCTCAGTTCCCAATAGGTTTCCGATGAAATTTTCATTTATTTAAGGATCCAATTCCTTTGTTTTGATTGGCTCTAAATCCATTGTTCTTATACAAGTGGTACCGATCGAGGATCTTATATTTTTCCATCTTTGAACTTCCTCAGCAAAATTCATAACTCATGTCAGGTGTGCTAAACAATCAATGTTATACGATTTCGCGCTGGACGCACATTTGAAGATATTCCAAAATATTCTGGGTTATCGTGCAGAAACATCTTCTCAAGCTTAACGAAAAAAACCGTGAGTGTGCAGGCGAGCTGGTGGATGTTGATCATGTTGAAAATTACCCGAGACTGTGGTAAAAGCTGGGAAACATCGTGGAAGAAAAATCACACACAAAAAGAAGGACGTCTCAAAATACCACGAAGTTTCCCACCTTTCACCGCGGTCTCGGGTAATTTTCAACATTTGCAAGCTTCTCGCTCATTGGGCCTTTCGTACGCAGATTACCAGTAATAAAACCCAGACCTTTACATGAAACGCCGAGAACGCCTCTATCGAACCAACCTGGAAACACGATGTGATGCGTCTAGTGCGTACGTTGGAAAAGAGACATCGGCAAACGAAAGTTAACGTCCAACGTCTCCAGTGCACGCGGAGGATGGTGATGCGTCTGGCAAAGTCGCTTAGGTCGTATATCAGAAACTGACAGTAAATGGATGACCAAGTATAAAGTTCGAAAAAAATGATTTCTAGCTTAAATTTAACTTATTAATTAAAAAAAAATTAAAAAATCTTGCGATTTTGATTGACCATACATCGAAATATCCGTGCACCGAAAAGTCCGAGCACCGAAATGCCCGTGCACCGAAATTTCCTTGAACCGAAAAGTCCGTGCACCGGAAAGACCACACCGAAACGCCCTACACCGAAACGTTCTACACCGAAATGTCCGAATCCCGTGTCACACTCAGCTCATTGCGTTTACCCTGACTTAGGCACACGCGCCAACCGCACAGGCTGACCGGCCTTAACAAAAAAGTGTTGCTCATGTCGTTGTAGAGGGCCGGCGGGCGAACCGTACGGGGAGTAATTGCGCCTCTAACTTCAAAAGAGGACCACTGTAACAACGTGGCAGTCCTGCGAGGAGTGCGTGCAGCCAACTGTTTTAAAAATCCAGAAGGGTGGGCAGCGATCGCCGGCAAACGTGGTATATGCGACCGGCAAAAGTATCTGGGCCAGAGCAGGTACGAGACCGCTCGGCCGCAGCGTTCCTCAGAAAGCTAGTGGCAGTTAGTTTTAATGCGCAATGTTCTTCAGTGCTCGTGAGAAAATTGTGCTGGTGGATTCCAAAATTTATATATACACTCTAAAAAAAATTGAGCCTCTGGGGAGCAACGACAGCATTTGGACCCTCGAGTTCCCATTTGCGCCTCGCAGGGACCATCTGGTTGGAACTATGTGCCGTGTGCAAAACTGGGGGACCAACTGCGGTCGACCGGGACTAACTGAGAAGTGTGGAGGAGCATAAGCAGCAGTTGCTCTCGCCAGACGAGGGTGCATCTTCACCACTTGGTCCCCGAAATGCGAAATGCTGGCACCATTGCCCCAACTGATTTATCATTCGTGCTGTGGCTTGCCACAGACCAGCCCAGTGCGGTCGTCGATTGAAGTGCTAAAGAGACTGGCAATCGCTGAAACCGCTGAAATTTCGTTCAAATATATTGGTACGTCGAATGGCGTGCGAATGCGAATTATCTATCGATTACATCCAATGACCGGGCGACTATCTGGGCGGGACTCTCAGACCCCATCCAGCTGCTATTAGCAGCTTTTTGTCTGAGTCCCTCCAGTCTCTGCAAAATAAACGAAATTGAAATTGAAACGATGTACTCACACGACGGAGCTTTTTATGGTGCTTAAGTTTTAGTATTGCGGAGGAGACGGCGAAATTCTTTTCACCATTTCAAACTTCTCCTTACCGGCTGACTCGATCACTGAGCCATCTGATCTGTCGCGGACGCGCGTCGAAGAACGCCGGCATGGAGATACACCTGGCTGCCAGTTCGATGTATTGCGACCAAGATATGCCTTCGTCCACGCGCAGGCAGCAATCGCGCGCCGATAAAGCGCGGAGTCGCGCGGAAGGGATGGCGGTCGGCCAGTCTCGATTCTGCGGTCAGCTGACACACAAACCTCTCGGCGCCGCAGATGGACATCGGCGCGGTCACCGGGGCGGAAGCGCGGAGGGGCAGAGTGTTCTGTTTCTTTGGCTATGCCCGTGCGGCGACGAGCAGCTCTGGAAACGGTGTCGCAGTAGCCGCTTGAACTTGAACACGGACGTGGAGTGAACAAAGTAACAAATTGTGGCGTTTCGTAAACGCCCAGAAAGGTCGTGTGTCGATACGAACACGAAGACACGGGTCCCTATCGTTTCGTCGATAGCATACTCTCGGATACCGGCGCCGTAGTAGGGCGCCCTTCGGGGTCGTAGCGGTAAGGTAGACTACCAAACAGACCGCTATTTCGCACGGTGACCCCTTGCTTAGCTTCACTACGCTCAGGTCAGTGGCGTTACTAAAGTCAGTGGCACCCGGTGCAGTGGGCCGCCGCAGCCCCCCCCCCCCCCAATTGTCGCTTCTTTTGTGTATAATTCTTTGTCATTGCACCCCCCCCTTCACTGCCCAGCTGCACCACCCCTGAGCGCTGCACCCGGAACTGCATGAACCCCCCCCGCCCCCCCCCCCCCTCTACCCCTCCTGGTGATGCCACTGGCTCAGGGAGTTTAAATTTAATCTCATGCTCGAGTTAGCGCACCGCACAGTGGCGTACCAACTTGTCTTTGAGTGGGGGGGGCAAACCAGACCCCCCTCCTCCAGGGACGGAGGCGGTGCCCTTGGTATCCCTGTGGCGCCGCCGGCTAGTGTTTGCCCTGCCCAGTGGCGGCTGTTTCAGGGGGGGCAAAACACATACCTTGCCCCCTACTCTGAGAACTGGGGGGGGGCAAGCGCCCCTCTGCCCCCCGGTTAATACGCCCATGGCACCGCACCTAGTCTGAACCGCCAATTGTTAAGCAAACTGGGCTTTATAATGGGGGAATGCGCCGCCGTTTTGTTAAATGAGGCCCCGAAGCCCTCTTCACATGCCGGCGATATGAATGCCACCGAATAGTATATTTCCAAGGCTATGTCGCAAAAATAAGCTGTCGATGAAACATCGCGTGTAAGGGAAATTAACTGTCGGGGAAACATCATTCAATGAACTGAGTGCCACCAGTTTTCACCCCCAGTGAGGTTGGTTACACAGTTCTCTTATGGTGTATTGGCTCTGAAACGACATCTCTATCTATCGGCGATCAAAGATGTGCGGAGGTTTCGCTCTTTAATCCCATTACTCAAGGTGGGGAAGGTACGCCTTCGATGCATCACCACCAACACGGGCCTAACACCTGTGCCGAGGAGGAATATTTACAGATTGCACGCACGAAGACGACCCTGGTCCCAACCTTAACTGCACGACATGCAAAACCCCGGCTATATGTAAACATCTAGTCTATGAATGCAAGGTAAACAAACCACAGAGGCAAGACTCACTCCTCAGCATTCTGCAAAATGCACGACTTCAAATAAATGAGGACTGGGTAACCTCAAGCAAGGACAGGGGGGCCCACGCAGGATCAAGATCCTGGACTCTTCACCCACCTACCT
>JAZHYW010026656.1:0-72540 GCA_037355805.1 Ixodes ricinus
ACGCGTTGTTATTGCGGTCATGAATTGCTGCGTCGTCGGTTGTACTAATAGGTATACGTCGTGCCCCACGGGGACGACGTTTTACAGTTTTTCGACTCGTCCGTGCTTCGTCGGGCAGCGGCAACAGTGGATCAGAGCCGTGCGACGGAAGAAGTAAGTTCGGCTCCCGATCTTGTCTTCAAATGGATCGTAATGGTGAACGTATCTTCTCCGTCTCTCGTTGTGTTTCGGTTTTTCTTCTGCCACTAACGTTTGCGTATTTCAGTGCCGACGGAACGGACTGGGAGCCGACCCGGCACTCACGGATATGCAGCGTTCATTTCGTCGGAGGTGCGTCCTCGAAGGATGTTTCGTCCCCGTCGTATGCGCCGACGATATTCCCCGAACAGTACCGCAAGCGTTCGGTGCTCCCTGAGGATAAATCCGGACGTTACGAAAGGTGAGAACATTGCCAAATTGCCGTATTTGAACCTACTTGTTCCGGTCTGTCGGCAGCTTTTTATTAGCATCCTTACAGACGCGGCAATTTTGTTTTCTTTTCGAAGGTGTCGGGGAAGCAGTTTTATGACGCTGGTTTCTCGTAGGTCGCGGAAAGACAATGTCAAACGCAACTGCTGCACAGTTGGGTGGGAATGCGAGGAAAGTTGCAGTGTTTGCTCCATTTAGAAGCCAGAAGCTTATTTGTTGTTATGCAGCCTCACTGTGATTAATGAGAGAAGTGAAGGTGTGATTTCTTTTCTTAGATACAAGAAGCGGAGGACAGCTACTGCAGCTCTGCCCCAGACCTCAACGTCGCTGCCAGACTTGCTGCAAGCTGCGCCACCAACAGTGGTGACCGAGGCTCCTGTGGATCTGCCAGCATCTCCAGCATTCGCACCAGAGTTTGAAGAGCCTGGAGTCACTGGAGAACATAATGAAGCTCGTCACCAGGAAGGTGTGGAGGTAGGTTCTCCTCTGCTAACATGAGACTAAACAACATTTGAGTTTTGCTTTAATTGTAAATATTGTAACATGTCATTGCTTCGACTTCAGGTATCAACTCAAACATCATGGACATCAGAGCCTCAGGATCAGGGTGTGCTGATGATATCCTGCACCTTGTGGACTGGTGCCTGCGAGGCATCTACCCAGGTTTCATACTTTGCGCACGAACGACCTACGACTGCTGATGCAAGTATCGCTGCGGTCTCCCTCCGAGATCATCAACCGAAAGGTTTTTATGGATACCAGTCATTGGTGAACCACAGTGAAAAGGATGATGCTCTGAGGGACCTTACCGGAGTGACTGCCATGGTTTTCCTGACATTGTTGAATTTGTTGTCAAAGGTAAATAGAAACTCACTCAAAGGGGTGACAGCAATTTAGGGTTTGAAGTTCATGTGCATGTTAACACAAGCCTGAAGCAAGTATGTCCCACGTAATGCTACTAAGCCTAGAGTTTCACTATCTGCATAGTTTCAAAAGTAAATGCAGGATACTTCATTCTTTCTTGCCTTCAAAAAGCTTGGTGGCAAGGTCATGCGGATCACATGTGACAGACAAGAGGAT
This sequence comes from Ixodes ricinus, assembly GCA_037355805.1. Classification (NCBI taxonomy): domain Eukaryota; kingdom Metazoa; phylum Arthropoda; class Arachnida; order Ixodida; family Ixodidae; genus Ixodes; species Ixodes ricinus. The sequence continues at coordinate 1,549 of JAZHYW010026656.1, forward strand.
CAACCTTTCAGTGTGTTAGCTGAATGCAATACATTGATTAGGCCCGAGCACTGCATCGTCACTCGGTTCGGGCTCACGTAAAATTATTACCTGACTGGGCACACCGCACCCAGCTTAGAGTCTGCGTCCAATCACCATGGACGGAAATCGCCGAGCTCCGAAGGCTAGCACACACTTGCATTTTATTACGTTAGGTGTAGAATGTATGCTTGCGAAAATCACGAGTCGCCTAGTAACAGGACAATGCTTGTCGTATTACAACGCACTGAAAGAAACCAGGGCTGTGCAGAGATACTAAAAAAAGTATTCCGGAATAGAAATGACTGAGATACATTTCTCGCTGACTTAACGGGATATTTGAAAGATACTTCTGCAGGGGGTACGCCAAAAAAGTATTCTGTCATGTTTTCGGTGGATATCACTCATTATTAGTGGGCCCCAAGTGCCAATAATGAGTTCTCATTGGTTCTCAGCTACAGTTTATTGCTTGTCAACACAACTGTGAGCACAGGCTTCGTGCAGACTTCCTCCACAACATTCTGCATCTGCCTTTCGCATCTGAACTAACCCAATTCGGTTGCAAATCTGTGAACCAGTCTTAACAATAGCCATGGCAGGGGTGGTCCTCATTGCTTTTCAAAGTTCTGAACTGGTGCGAGTTACAGTGTAGCATCTGGCTAGTGTTGGCGATTTGGCAACTAATGCGACACGTGTGAGGAGGGTCACGGGACTTCCTGATAAACCAGGAAGGGCAGCTTGTTTTGTTTCTTGGTCTCAAGATCCTGTAATCTTCAGAGTCCATCAGCTCGCCCGTGTCTTTTCCAGTTATTTATCTAGAGATATGCTTGCATGACCCATTTAAGAACAGCACCTAGAGGTACAGTCGGCATCAAAATGAGCTGGCTCGTCGGAACGCCAGCCGGAGCAGCAAAAGTTCCGCATGGGGCTCTCTTGCGCGGTAAGCCATTGCGAGCGAGACTGAAAAGACTGCCACAATTTCAAGCACGGGGGAGGACGCTAGCAATGATAAGACACGTATCTGGGATGCCTCGCTTTGCATGTCTGGCTGTTGTATTTGATGCACCATCTGGGAGAGCCGTGCGCCATTCATTGTCGCTTTTCTGTGTTTATTGTCTTTTGTGAAGTTTTTCCTGTGTGAATTGCTAGACACGATAACCCTGGAGCGAGGGGACAAAAAAGACGGACAGACACAAAGCTTTTCGGAGCTTCGTGTCTGTCCGTCTTTTTTTGTCGCCTTGCTCCAGGGTTATCATGTCTATCCTTAACCAGCTCACCTGCCTACTTGCTTTAACTTGAATTGCTAGTATTTTTTGTTTTTCTTTAAGCGAAGTCAAAACTACAAGCTGTCTCTACGAGTTCCATGCCCTAACGTGACAAGTAACCTTAAACAACACACACACACACACACACACGCACAAAAATGAATGGCAATGGTGCATTGAAACCGAGAAGCCGATGCGCCGCTTATTTTTATTGCGGTCCTCCCCAGTGCACGAGGTCGCAGCATTTCTTCCAGCCTTGCTCTCAATGGCTTATCGAGACAGAAGCGCCCCAAAGAAATTTTCGCCGCTCCGGCCAGCGTTCCAATGAGCCAGCTCATTTTGATGCCGACTGTATGTCTTAAATCTACCAGAAAGCTATCCTCATTACGAGAAAAAATGTTAGAACTTCTGAAGTAGCTGCACCACCTGGTTCTATTTGCTCGAAGCATGAATATCATTAACCATGGTTACAAGTAAACCAAAGTAGGACATTTTAAGATTGTGACTGGTCGTGTAGGGATGCAGAAAATTGCTGCCCCCCCCCCCCTCTGTGTCCCTGCACGGCCAGTCACGCAATCTTGAAATCCCTCTACCAGGTACTTCGGTTAACTTTTAAACACGGTTAGAGATATCCGCACTTCGAGCAAACGGGGTCGGGTGATGCAGCTACCATAGAAATTTTGAGATTTTGGCAGGTGCTCTCAATTCACCTGCACTGGTGCGGGAAGTGCAAGGCAGTGTACCTCCAGTGCGCGTTTGGGCATTCAGCTGAGAGTTTCTGTCCAGTTATCGTGGACAGCAATTGCCGAGCTCCGAAGGCTAGCGCACACTTGTATTTCATTACGTTTAGGTGCAGAATGTATGCTTGCGGTGGTCTGTTGCAGACACGTGTCATTTAGTAACAGGACGATGCTTGTCGTATTACAAGCAAACCCTGTGACCAAATGGATGTTGCTGTGGGGCCTAAAACGATAGATAATTGGACGCATGCGCTTTATTTACAATGCTAAGTCATGTTGTCACGGCAAGGGGAATCGTCTAGGTTAGCGACTCCGCAGCGGCTGTGTTCAGCTTCTGCGCCATCAGTGTAGGAATGAAAACACGTTCATTCACAGCAAAGCTACGAAAGATCATGCGCAACACTTCGGAAATGCAAGTCGCATCTCAACAAATACTGCCCGCGCCAAAGCCTCTCTTATTCTGTCCGCATTCGCGACATGGTGAATGCTTGAGCCTAAACATGAGTCGACGAGAAGGGCGCTGTCCCACAAGTTCAGCAGATTTGCAACATTGCTGTAGCTAATGATCGTCGAGCCTATCCGTGGGGATTAAACTAGTCGCAGAACATTAGCTCTCACTCATCACAACCAGAGTCTGCGTGTACATCCGGTCTCGGTGTCTCATTACATTCGCCATTTATACTTCTGCCATGCGTCACTTTTCAGCATGGTTCTCAGACAGCCGAGATGAGACTGGCAAGCTGGTCGGATCGGTTGGGGGTTGGGAAAAAGAGCAGTAGGATTCAGTCGATTAGTGAGAGAATTTGCAGACAACAGTTTTACTGTCGTAAAAGATGACAATTTGCTGGCAATTATTCTTATCACCACAGAGTGACGCAAGCTTTGTCTAGTAGTGAAGCCAAGAGCTAGTGGCATTCAGCCGTTGGAGTTTGCTAGATACTCTTGGCAGCTACAAGGGACTTTGGTTAAGATGTCACCGCACTTCGAGCAAAAAGGTCTAGTCAAAGAAAACTTTCTTGTGTTTACGAAAAAAATATTTTTCGTTCCAGGTGCGTGGGGAGCGATACTTGGATCTGGGTATGGAGAGCAAGCTCCTGCTTTTTCTGGTCAAGATGAAGCATGGACTGACCTTCTCTGCCTTGGGTGTACTGTTTGGGATCCACCGAACCAGTGCGTCGCGCATCTTCTATACGATTCTAGATGTGCTCTATGTTAGTACGCAGGGATGGATCCAATGGTTTTCTAGAGACGTTGTTCATGCATCAATGCCTGCATCGTTCCAGTCGAAGTATCCTAATTGTAGAGTTATCGTCGACTGCAGTGAAGTCCGGATTGAGAAACCGAGCAAAGTCTCTGACAGAGTGCACTGCTGGAGTAATTATAAAAGTGACTTCACGCTGAAATTTCTTATTGGCATCACGCCATCTGGGTACATCACATTCATTTCAGATGTGTATGGCGGAAGGGCAAGTGACACTTACATCATAGCAAACTCTCGGTTGGTTAACTTGCTAGAACCAGGTGATATGGTTATGGCCGACAAAGGGTTTCCACACGTGAAGTGCGACTTGGAGAGTAAAGATGTGACTCTCGTTATGCCACCATTTGCAAGAGCTAATGAACAGTTCACGGAGGCAGAGATGAAGGAGACATACAAGGTCGCATCTCATCGAATTCATGTTGAGAGATGTATCCAGCGGATTAAGAGTTTCGCAATCTTGAGCCACAGGTTGACGCCAGAACTCAAATGCCACATAGACAAAATTCTACATGTATGTAGCGTGCTCGCGAACCTGCAAGGTCCCGTCATTAAGACTTTGTGAGAGTTTCGAACAGAAATGTGTGTTTCCGATAAAGTACACAGTGCGCAAAAAGACGAAGACCGCCGAAAGGAAGCAGACAAGATGAGAGGACGGAAATTAGCATTTGTCCTGTCTGTTCCTTTTTCATCAGTCTTTGTCATTTTGTGCAATCAGTCTTCGTCGTTTTGCACGCCGTGTATTTTATCGTAAACGTGAACCAACTTGCCCACGTTGCCACTATGATTCAGAAATAAATGGTCACACAAGTTTCATTTGTGATATTTCGACTAGACATTTGCACTTTGTATTCCATAAAAAACAATTTTTCACGTATCAACACTACTCTAGCTGATTAGAGGCTTTGCCGCCTCAGAACAGCTGGAAAATAGTGCCTGAAAAAAAACCATTCCAGCTTTGGCACAACTTTCTTCAAGAACGGCGTGTCCTTCATTACTTCTACACACTTGGGCCCCTTGGGTGAGTAGACATAGAAGTCGCACACATTCGCACCGACAATATACATGCTGACTTGAACCTGTGTGTAGTACACATGGGTTTCTTGCAGCTTCAGCTTTTTCCCCTCGTATTGCAGGTAGTCAACGTTAATGTTCTCATCAACTACAGGCTTGGTCTCGCACCTGGAAGGACACTTGATCTCTAGGAGGCGGATTTCCCCGTTCTCTTCCACCAGTCCGTCGGGGCTGCAACACAACCACGGCTGTGGGACGCACACAACAAGTCCTACTTGTATCACCTTTTCTTTTCCGAGGACTCGTATTCTTTCCTGGCTTCCGGTTCTTTCGCCACACCATAAGAGCATGAGGCACTCTTGAATGACCGTGGAGAGGCAAGGTCTTTGGCCAGGGTATCGAAGTCGGCTGTACGTATTTTCACTCTGTGAGCCTTGGAGCTTGCAGAGATTCTTGCTGCCCTCTCACGGTGCCATTGTGGGCATGCACTTTGAAGTATTGTCTTTCGTGCAATCTCTTTGCACTCATCCTCGCTGACCATGACAGCGAGAAGAATGTCGTCACATAGCTCCTCACTCAAAATGTCATCTGCGCCAAATATTACCCGCGGTTGTCCGACACGAGGTAGAAGCTTGTCGAGACTTCCGAGGTTCTCCTTCACTTGCTCCGCTTGACGAAGCATAATGCCTAACGGGCAGTTGGAGTTTACAATGGAAGCTGGTACCGGCTGTCCCTGCAGTCTGCCATCCGGTAGCTTCGATGCGAACATTTCTGAGAATAGCACACCCTTGTTATACATTCCAAGCTGCTTTGCCGATGGCCTCTTCCACACATTTGTTATGGACGTCTTTGTGGAAGTGTCCTCCCTGTTCACATATGCCACCACTGCTGCCGTGTGCTTGCACTGGCCGCATGTGCCACCTCTACAGGTGCAGTGGGCCTCTGTTATCCTCCTGCTGTTGTCCAGCTGATGACAAAAAGAAAACGTGGATGTAAGACTCCTTAATGTCCAGTCAAGTTCATGCAACATTGTCATTATGAATATCATCAGCACTACACGTTCTCCTGTGCGCCTGGTCTTTTTCTCGCAACAAAAAGATCATGCTCAAAAATATACAACAGCAGGACAGAAAGTGCAGGAATTTGTTTTTGTTAGGTCGACCACGGGTTGGAATGGGATGAGTGAGACAACCGTGCAGCAAATTCTGATACATTTATTCCGTTAATGCTCGCCTCCCTCGCGAAAACAGGAAGTGTGAGGAAACTGTCTTTGCAACTCTGATCGGACGTACGGTCTGACTTTAGGCAGCAGCGAAATGATCCCGCTTTAATAATAAAGGCGAGGTCACATTTCGGAGTGGGCTCGAGTCTAGCAATCGATCGGAATTGCCGAGGCCCTACAGGTGCTGCAGAAGTTTTCTGATCAAATAGCAAGGGTCTTGTGGCTTTTGTAATCGTAGCACCCACTCACGAGATTTGTTTACCCATATCTCGGCGCTCGATACGATCGAGTTAGCTACGACGAAGAGGTGGCGTGCTCAGAAATCAGCGAAGAAACTAGAAGGCAGTTAAATGAAGGCAAGATAAACAAAGAAAGAGACTGTTACACACCGCAACAAATTGAAGCGAAACATTTCGCGAAAAAGACGCCGTGCGAATTGCCGCGACCCGAAAGGGTAAACATCATTCCCAAGATTTCATCTAGGCAGTCGATAATCCCGAATAGCTCTAAGATTCTGAAGGATACAGTACTAGTAAATACGAATAAATAATTATGTGAACATGAAAGAATGGGCACTTACTTTGATTGTTATGGAGTAAGCTTCTTGAGAGACGCTCGCCTGTCGCACACACCTTGCCCCCAGGACCGACGACGCTGCCGATACTCTCTCGTTAACGTCGAAGACGTGCCCACTCTCGTAGAGTTTTTCACCCTTTTTCGTAGTGGCGTCGCGAAACATGGAGCCTACTAGGACGTCTTTAAAACCGGCTCGAAGTACCAAGGCTCCGACTGCGGACGCCTGCGCCGCCATAGCGTCCTGATGCAAACGGCGGCTGCAAGCTGCCGGACGAGTCTCGCGATGCAACACCAGCTCCGCCGCCAGTGGCGCTGCGTGCAGCCCCACCGCGCCCCCTATAGTTCCCGCACGGAGTGTATATGTGTATGCTTCAAGTGTTGTGCACTTGCATGGCAATTGGGGTTGCATAATGATGCATTGAATGTTATGGAAGAGGCAATTCTGACTTTCTGTCTGCTTGTGTGCATATGGGCTCATTATCGTTATAATGCTGCATGACTTTGCTGCGTATGGTTTTAGTTATAGACAATCAGGGATGCACAATGATGTTCTGAATGTTGCAAAGAAGTAATTTTGGTTTCCTGTCTGCTATTGTGCATATGTGCTCACCATCTCTATAAGCTCGCACGAGCTTTCTTTCTGTATGGTGTTTTAGTTATGCATAAACTCTGTTAAATATGTAATTTTTCCATCCAATAAACGTTATAAACTCAAATTGTTTGTGCGATACTCAGTGGCTGCAAGTGTGTACATTCCTCCAGCAATCAACACTTGGGGTGTCTACGGGCTAAGAATCTCTCCCGAAATATTGTTTACACAAAACATTGTGTGTCGATTTTATTGGCACCTATAAACACAGGAACTATGGCAGATTTCGCATTACAAATGAGTTCTCAAGAATCAACTGTGACCAAAGCAGATCCTTGGTGTAGAAGATACAAAAAAACTTTCAGCCTTTCCACTCTGGTGAAGAAGGAAAAGCAGCGGAGCCGTAGCTTCTGTTTTGGACGGTGGCTTTCCAGGCGAGCGATCTGCACTTCTTCCGGAAGGGAATCTGAAGCGCTCGAAGCAGTGAACTTTAGGCGATAGCGCCTTCTCGGCGGTTGTGGAACCATTCGCACTGCTGCGCACCATCGCTGCTCGTTCCGCTCCCGTTCTTCTGAAGAGAGGCTGCCGCTATCTATGAGCGATGACGGCAACCAGTTGTCTGGTTGCCGTCATTGCTCATAGATGGCGGTAGCTGTCCAGAGTTCGGTGTCATCATTTCTTTGCTGGTGGACACGATCCTGGGGAACCTAGCCCTTAACAGCTCCACTGTAAAACGCTCAAGCTTTGAGAAAACTCAAAATTAAATCCATCTCCACTTGACAGATATCACAGCATTTTTCTTTGGCGAGTATGTTTTTTTTGTAAAACTGATTAAAAGAGAAACCAAGATACATGCAAATGTTTGCTTATCCCTGTAACGTAGCCATCTTTAAAATAGATTTTTTTTACATAAATAATCATTTAGGTCTGTGGGAACCCCATCGTGTTCCTTCCCACCACATCGTGCGCTGCTGACGCCATGTGGCGATAACACCAAAGCGGCATTGCCAAAGGGGACAATCTCGTGGCCATTGCGGCGCTGCCCGAGGATGAGAACCTACAAAAGGGACGGAGAGACGACGGTTACGGCGCTCGGCTGCGCGGGACGAACGAGAACGGCTGCCTGGCTTCTTGAGTGCGGGGCTCGATTGCCGCCGCCAGCCGGCGACCTGCCCGGAGCTGCGGCCCCCATGGAAGACGACTGCCTGGCTTCTGGACCGCGGGGCTTGGATTGCCGCCGCAAGCCGGTGACCTTCCCGGAGCTCCCGGATGACAGTGCCCGTCGAAACCAACGCGGCCACTTGCCCGAAGCCACAGCTTCCCATGGACGACGTTTGCGCGCCGCCAGACAACCAAGAAGCCGACCCGGGACGACGTTTGCGCGCTGCCCGTGGACTGCCCGGACACTGACGCGAGTCTTGCCTCGTAAACAATGTTGGGTTAATTAACAGTTAACCCAGAGCGTGTGTCGTGTCCACTCGAGGAAGGGGAGTTAAAGAACCTCCCACAGGTTTTAAAGGTTTTGAAAACTAGTTACACCCAAATAAATTTGGAACTTCAGCAAAAATGGGCTTACTTTTGCTTTTTAGATTTGGCTCGTATAAACATAAAGCTTGCATTACCTCATTCTGTCTCGATGTGCATACTAGGACTGAATGAGCGCCTTCAAGTAATATCTAAAATAGAAGAGCTCAAGCCTGGGGACAGCCTCTGAAAGAAAACCTTCATCCCGCTTGACAAGTATGGTGACATCCTGCCTCGACGAGTACACGTAAAAGAAGCACTGGCTAGTGTTTGTCACATACATCACAATTTGTACCTGCGTGTAGTGTGCCGCTTCTTCAGCATCAGACGCCTCTCTTCATACACTATGTATTTAACAAAGCTTTCTTCCTTGCTCGCATCGATAGGCACCTTGTTCCCTTGAACATGGGACACTTAATCTCGAGTAGTGTCGTCCCATCGCTGGTCTCGAGGCAGCCATGACTGTGTGCCAGCCCCGACGGATTCTTCAAGTGCACTATCAAGCCAACCGAAGTTTATATTGGTTGTGACATTAGGGTGATCACACACACTCACACTGCATTTGAACTTTGATAGACTACAATAAAAACAGAACCACAAGTTTGGGAGACAAGGGTAATAGAAAATTTAATAAGAAACTTGTCGCCAATAACACTTCATCTCAGTTTTGCGTACACTTTAATTGGAAAAAAATGCTTGGGGAGCATCAAGTAATACTTTTGCGTCTGCCATGCGAAAGGTCTGAATCCTATCATAACGAGCACCTCTCCATTCAAGATTTCTTTTGGCTATTCAAATTCCTGATGTAAAATCTATTGCTGCTCCAAAAGTGAAATAAACTTAACCATGCCTTGTTTCAGCTTAAGTGAGAGCACAGCAAACACTGCGTGCCGATGTAGCCTGCAAAAGCACAGCGTCGCTGCATTCGTCACTCCTCTGCGCGTGTTGCACCTTGCACTTTTTTCTGTGTTCGTACAATGTGTCACCTAGCCTTTGACTGTGCTCCGACTTTAGTGTCGTTCACACACTTGCAACCAAATAGTACTGAGGAAGACAAGACCGGTTTTTAAGCCGCTTGCGACGGCATAGGACCAGATGCACTGCTGCGGAGCAGGTCCTACGCCGCTGCAAGAGGCTTAAAACCTAGCCTCGAGCGTGCTGTGCACCTGGCGCAGCAGTTCGAGTGGATGTCTCGAGATTGCAATCTTTTTCGACGTTTGTCAAAAGATCAAGATTCAAACGCACCACACTGTGGTAGGTGTCGCTACCATTAGGTTGTATATATGAGGGAGTAAAGAGGCAGACGAAGACTTGTTTCGTTCCTCTCTGGCCTCGACGGTCGCCGGTTTCTACATGGTGTCAGAAGTGGGATACGAACCTTGTTAAGTCCCAAGTACAAATCCATATCGGAGATTCTGTGGATATTTGCGGATTCAAAAACACCTTGTTTGACCGAACTTTCAATCATAACTCACCGATTGTACAACCTACTTCAAGAACCCCGACTGGAAGGTCATCTTAAGAGTGAACTGAATGAGTTGAAGGAGTTGATCTCATACTATTGCTCGAGGAAGCTCCTTTGCCCCGCGGAGAAGAGCTCTCTTCCTGAGCCTGACGTCACATTATTGAATCAACTCTGTCAAACCGTTGTTTGGTGTAAACAAGAAGTACGACATGCAGCTCGATCAGGGATGCTTCCGCTGCTGACAGGGATCTTGCCTGAACCACCACTTGACATAACTCAGAAATGAGGTCCTGAGTATATCGGGTATGCTCATGTGACCAGCGTTAATTTCTCTAACTCCCCAACACACCTACCTGAATCTCTCTTGGTTCCAAGGCTGACAGATCCATTAATCAATGGTCTAAGAATCGCACAGATTTCTACAGGGGCTCATTACAAATTGAGATGTCTGCGTAACCCTTCCGTTACACCGCAGGCATTTATTTGCGGAGGCGACGGATCAGGGGGAATGACTGCAGCCTTACTACGGCACTACCCCCGCTCATTGGGCGTATTCAACAGCCTAATGGATCTTGAGAATAGAAGTCTACGTGGAACTGCTCCTGGACCTCCCTCCGCAATTGCTTGCATGGATCCTTGGATTCGTTACAGATGTGTTAATCTTGCCACATGGTGGGATAAACCTTCCGACCTCCGCGATCCACAAACATGGGAACATTTTCTTATGGCTTATTGAGTTTTATCGTCTTGACGTTGGTTTGATGGTATTCGATTTCGAACATCAGCACCTACAATCCACAGACCAGATTGAGAAATTAATGGTGGAATATATTCCACGGATTGCAACGTCGTCAGGGCGTTTAATTTACAAAATGTTCGGCTCAATCATAAAAGAGCAACAAGGAAAAGGAGTATCAAGCATTGGATCCATGTTCAAGAAAGTCCAATTGACCTGGACAGAATTGTCTGGTTCATACACATCAGAGTTGTACTTGATGTGTGACTGGCCTCTAACTCGATCCCTAGAAGGATCTTATGCACCATCCAGCTCTCTCACTAGAGCATTGATGACATGTTGTGCAAACAGATCAGTTACACAAGAGTTTGGAAGGGCCTGTTCCCTGTCACCTAAGAAACTGATGCAAAGAATTCCTCGTGAACTACTACCATCATTTACAACCGAAATGACAACACTACTCATCCGGCTAGGATTGAGCCCAGACTATGCTGATGAGGTGGCCGGAATCATCAAAGTGCATGCCAACCATACCCTCATGATCCGTCCTGTATGTGTCTCCGTCCTAGCGTCACTGTCAAATGCGGTCTTTGACATTACTCCAGAGAGAGCTCCTGAAGACTATATTCCGCCCTCTGACCAGGGTCTTCAGAAACATTTGACGCCAAGCTCCGACTTCAACCGTCGTCATGGGGTGCGCGAGCTCAGGGAGCTTTCACCTGGCGAAGATGTGTGGGTGACCGACGCACAGTGCCCTGCCCAAGTGCTTAGCCGAGTGCAACGCCCACGCTCTGACGTCGTCGAAACTCCGCGAGGTGTGTTGCAGAGAAATCGGCGACACCTGGTTCCTTTGAGAGCCAACCTACGGAGCCAGTTCCCGTCTTGCCAGCTCCGGTTCTGCCGGTTCCGCCGCCGATGGAGCCAATGGCCAGCAACCTGATGATTATGAACAAAGACTGGTTACAGCTCCTCTCCGCAGCCTTCTGCCGAGGAAGCTCCCGCAGAGCCAAGGGCAAGTCCGAGAGCTGATCGAAGTCAGGCACCAGCGAATGTGTGGATCCACACTCCTCGACGGACGCGATCAGGCCGTCGAGTAGTAGCTCCAAAGAAACTGAACTTGTAGTAATGTCGTGTGTCCTGATTTGTTCAACCACGAGTGATGTCTCTGAAAAAGGGGATGTTGTGGTAGGTGTCACTACCATTAGGCTGTATATATGAGGGAGTAAAGAGGCAGACGAAGACTTGTTTCGCTCCACCCGGACCAGGCGCTTGTGTGTTCGTTCCTCTCTGGCCTCGATGGTCGCCAGTCTCTACACACACGTGGTAGATTGTATCCAAGATGGCTGCTATTGAGGTCCATTGGGCAGCCATGCATACCAAGATGGCGAGGCTTCATCTTTCCGGAGGTGCGAGCATCCTCCTCCCCTCCTTCTCCTTCCCTGCTGGGTCGCAAGTCAAGACCTTTTTGCCCGCTCATCGTTTGCGTGATCCTCTTTGTGGAGCGAATGCGCGCCAATCATGCAACAGCGACTTTTTTTTTAGATGCGGAGCATCTCTTGCTTGGGTCTCATGTCCCGCGGCGTCGGCGTCGTAGTCCGCACTCACACTATGCACTGCGGAACTCTCCTCCTTCCCTCTCTCCAACAGCTGCGCGTTACTCTCTCCGCTCTCTCTCTCTACCAGCTGCATGCACTTCGCGCGAGTTCGCTTCTACTCACACCGCGCGCGCATGCGCAACTCTCCTCCTCTAGTCTCCTCTCCTTCAAGTGTGAATATAAGCAGCAATAGCACGCTGCGCGCGTTCAGTTCAGCGCTGTTGACTCCACTTCACTCCGTTCTTCCGACAAACGTCTCCGTCAACGCGCTGGACCTACAACTGCGCCGCACTGCTGACCAACGTAGCAACGGCGAGCATTGTGCCGCTAGCGTCTACGTGCGTTAACGTCATGACCATGTACCTCGCACCCAACCTCTCACGCACAGCCGTGGAGCAGTACATCGACGAGGCCATGGGCGACTACCAAAAGCAATACGCAGACACACATCCTTTCATGCTCATTGGCGACTTTAATGTCAACGTCATGAAGAGCCATTGGATAGTTGAGTACACGTCATCACACCACTCGCTGCAACACGTATCATACGACGACCATGCAAACAACAGCCAACTAGCATTCACGGCACATGCATTGATCACGTCTTCACTAATTTCAAGATCCACCCACTGCACCAAGATCCCCTCACGGTTCACTTCAGCAACCACAAAGCCATCCTCATCAAAGCAAATTGCACACCTCAAGTACTAGACGCTGCTCAAAAAAGACCTTCGTTAACCGTTTCACCTTCGTCTACGCAATTAAAAATTACACCATCTTCCTGCAGGGGAACCACTGGGAGTGATGCTGGAGCATCGCGGAGTTTCCAACAACGTTCACGCGATGTGTGGTAACCAACGCAAGTTAACAACGTAATAACACGCAAGTTAACAACGTTACTAACACCGTTAATAACGATCCGCGATGCTCCGCATGACCCCATGGTTCCCCTCAAAAAGATGGTGTAACTTTTTTTTTTTGTGGTTGTTGGAATTACGCGCGGCAAGAATGTGCCGAGTCTTGAGCCACGTGTTTTTCGTGTAGTCGCGTGGGCCACCTCACCGTTGTTTGCCGAAGTTGTCCGAGGGGCGACCGTGACCAATGTCAGCAGGCCCGCCCTGCTGGACGGGGTCCTCTGTCTGCCACTACAGTCAAATATCGGTACAGCGAACACCACTTTAACAAACTTTTCAGATTAACAAACTTCTAAAAAATCCCAAGGTGACTGCCTAATGTTGTAATACAAAATTATGTCACTACAACGTACTTCAGAATAACGAACATTTCAAAATAACGAGCACTATATTTAGCTCCGCATCATGTTAACAACACCTCAGTACTACGAACTCATATTCTTAAGTGCGGGAATTCTAAGGTTTCAGTGAATTTGACACGGCAGCCTGAGCGGCAGGCTAGCTGACGACACGGCGAGCGGACGCCTTGCAAGTTGCAACTCGCTCCGTTGAAAACGCGAGACAGCGTGAGAAGTAATGTAAAACGGACTACTATTTCCTTTTTTTTTTTTTTGTTGGAAACGACGAGATTTTTGGCGGCGCAGAGCGCAGAGGCGAGGGTTCGGCAAGGGCAAGAGGGAGGCAGGGAGCACGTGCGCGTGCGGAAAATCTAAAAAAGTGGGGAAAAAAAAAAATAGAGCGCTGGAGGGAATGTTTTTTGTGTGGAGGAAGCGTGGCGAGAACGTAACTCTTTTTGCGTTTACAATTTTCTTTCTTTCTTCTTTTTTTCGTTGGCGGCTATTTTACGAAGCACGCCAGTCTACAGTGGCACCGCACTGGCTGCGTCGCCGGCGGCACATTGGGTTTATATTTGTCATCTTTGTTTCTCACTTCTGCGTGTGCTCTCAGCCTTGTTAGACTCGGCTTTTTTCGGTGTTTATTGTGTCCACAAAGCAAGCCGGCGTTCGTGCTGCGGTGCTGCCACATAAAAAAAAGATGTCTTTCGTGCTGCATGCATTAAAAAAAAAAAATCGCCGACTATTTTAAATAAGTGTGCTTTGTCTGATGTTGACTTGTGCATCTTTGTGAAAAACGAGTTCAAGGACCCACTGTTGTAAAGGTAGAATGTTTTAAGCATTGGAAAATAAGTAATTTTGGGTAATTTCGCGGTTTTCACTATAACGACCTTTCAGAATAACGAACACTTTTCCGCGGCCCCCTGAAGTTTGTTAAACCGAGATTTCACTGTACCACCGTCAACGAGGGGAGCCTAACCAGACGTGGACTCCCGTGCAAGGCGTCGTCACTGTCCCGGACGATGACGACTTGTTCCCAGCAACCATCTGCACCGTGGCGTCGCCCGACGGTTGTCCTCCAGAACGGCGGCCTGATCGTCCACTGAGGCGGTGCCATTTTTGTAGAGGCCGGCCTCATCCAAGGCATTTTTGTCCGGCCTCCCACGTTGCTTGTGGCAAGCGGGGCCACTTTTACCTTGTCTGCGAGTCTCGGACCTCAGTGGCCACGACTCGACCGTGGGAGGCTGAGCAACCCTTCCACCCGGGCCGAGTCCGGCTACCGGAGGCATCAATCATCAAGGAGCGCCTAAGCAACGCGCTGTCGTCCATCGGTGCCCAGAGGGCCGCTGTTCCGGTGAGGCCCGTTTCCCCTTTGAGCCCTCAGTGTCCGCTGCAGCTCTGCCAGCTGTTCTTCAAGCTGAGGGTCCTCAAGAAGCAGAGGAACCTGTGCTCAAACACCAAGCTGCTGTGGCAGCTGAAGACGCCGGTCGGCCAGCACCCAGTCCGGAGCCACCAGAGCCCCAGACGTCGCTTACTCCGCTGCAAGAATTGTCGTCAGCGTGACTCTCGATCGCCGCCTGCCAAATCGGTTTCTAGACTTTTTCCTAAATTTTTATTTGTGGCAGCAGTTCAAGTGTTGGGGATATATAGGACGTATAATCTTAATGTGAACACTTTGGACTAATTTTCGTGTAGTGAAGCAGTGATTTTTTTTTAACTTCAGTACTGCCTGCCTCATCGCTTGGTGCAAGTTTTCAGTTCTTCAGTCCTTTTGCCCGATATGTTTCTCTTCAATGTTTTTGGCACACAGGTTGTCAGATGTCATGTGATCAGTCAGCATTATCCCAAGTTTTCAGAACATTTGTTTTCATGGTCTGTATCTTTATCTCAAGGTGGTCATCTAATAACACCAAGGATGCTAATCACCACAGAGGCATACATTGTATGTTAATAGTGGCAAATATAAGTTTCATAATTTTTTTTACAGGAAGATCGAGGTACCTTGATGTGCTACCTCACAAAAGCAGGCAAAGAGCGGAGTTCTCCGCGACATGGAGCTTGCACTGGAATTCAACGCTTTGTGAACGGTATAAAGGACCTATGCCCCTCGTGGACTTGCCAAACGTCAATCTGGTGTGGGGATACACGGTGGAATACATGCAATGTGTACTCCTCGGTGCACCAAGGCAATTCACTGACTACATGCTCAACTCAGCACACTCCAGAGAACCATACTACATTGGTAAGCTTCTCCTAAATGTGATTGTATCATGCACTTAGTTAAAAATTTGTATAACATACTGGGAACTCACAATAAAGTTTGACTTCAGCTATTAGAAACTGATATCAGCAGGCTTGTGAGATCAGTTGATCTCACAATTTTGCTGGCATCTTGTCTGTATTTCCATTGGATCTGAAGTGCCAAACCGTTTGCATCCTGCTTAAGGGTTATTACTGATTATCACAAGAGAAATGTGGTTTGTAAATTTGAGGTTAAAATTAGACTTCATTAATAAATACTTCTACACAATATAAGTGAAAAGCATAAGGTAGGTCGTTATGCATGTTTTTAAAGTTTACTACTCAGTCAAAAATACCTTTTTACATGTTCACATTTCTTAAAGAATAATTATATGAAGTATAGTATAAAAATTACACCAAAAAGCCTGAATTCTTTTTCAACCCTTTCCAAGTGTGCCATGACAGGAAAGCATATTACCCGGCCATAACCAAATGCAAATGTGCTAAAAGCTGAGCTTTTCACCTATAGATGATCATAAATTAAAATGTCATTTGTGCCTGTGGGAAGCTGTGGGCATGATGCAGCTGGTGTAGACAAGCAATCCTAATTTTTATGTTGGAATGTGATCATACTGGACATAATCTTAGGTGGCAATATTTGGCCTACACGAATAGTTTGTCTTTGCAAAATGATAAATGAAGTGATATTGTACTCGTGTGGTAAAAGAACAGCGCATGAAGCTTTCCAAGGTGTTTTGGATATAAATTAGATCGCTCGTTCCTATTTTGTTGTTTCAGTACTGCGTGGTCTTAAGGGGTGACACCACCTTCAAGTGTCGACTTTTAAACCAGTCGCTCAATATTGATGAAATTTGGAGTGTCTATTCATCTCGTTGCCTAAATGCACTCTATGAAATTTCATCTCTGTAGGACTATTTTCCGATAAGCTACAGGGGGAAGTACACAGCTATTGATGTAAGTCGCCTCAGTTGGCAAGGAAATCTATCGTATAAAATTGCTGGAGAATATTGAGCATTTCTTAGCTTCAGCCTTAACTAGAACATATGGTGGAGGGGGCTATCTATTTTTTACCTTAAAATTCGTGTTTTTTCGATGCAAAATGTCAATTTGAAAAGCATTCCACATAATGGGGCATTTTCTCCTCATCAAAACTCTACTTTTTGGCAATAAGAACTTTATTTAAATAGAAAAATAAATGTCTAGCCCCCTTCCTCATTAAATTTCAGTTCAGAAACATCCACAGCAAAGAATGCATTCAGCGATTCATTGAAATGATAGATTTCCTAAAACGAAAATTGTTGCAAAAAAGTGAAACTGAGAAAAACCTGTTTAAAGTTTCCACACCACTACATTTGCTTTTACTGGTGGTGGTGGCAACTAAAAGGCACCAAGAGCGTAGATAGTGCCTTCTGCTTACACCCAATCTCCAGCATGGCTTTGCTGAGTGAGTCCGAGCTTAAAACGCTTTCTTTGAGTGTCATTTTGTTGTCAGCATCTGGACATTGATTGTGAAATGAGTGAGGAATTGGGTATGCTTGCAATACACGAACCAACATCATCAAGTATGGGCAGGGTAAGCATCATCGAAATACAAAGCAGACAAACCCACGTGACCTTCTATAAATGAATGCTGGTTTTAGTCAGTTTTGTGTTCAATCAGGGTGGGCTTTTCGATTCTTGGCCATATGCATAGCCTCTTCTACGTGAAAGCTGGACTTCTATGGTGTTCTTGCCCAAATAGAGTTTACTCTCGAGCAAAGATATTTAATGTACTGAAACTGTGAAGAAATTTTCTTTCCAACAAGAGTATGATTATCATTCTAGGGCATACCGGTGCAAAGCTACAGCAGTTTGAAAATAGGAAACAGAAGTTTCACATTTCAAAAACACGTGATTTTTCATCGTTGGCTGACCGAAAATGTTTTATTTCTCCGTAAATACTTCAGATATTGCAATAAAAATTTGCAGGAGTATACACTATTAGTTGTGGAACCACGATACACAAAAATAGGAAACTTAGTTTTTTCTAAAAAATTGCAATTTCAAGGTGGGTCCCCCATGAGAAAAGGATATCGCAAACCTGGCGGGGTTTGAGTTCGACCTTTAATTAATGGAGTCTGAAGAAAGTTAGAAGTAGGACTATTGTGTGGACACGCAAGAACCAAAAATCATCTGGCACCACCCTGACGAAGGAGGGCAGCGCAGCATATTAGAGAGCCAATGAAGTCATTAGAAAATTATATTCTTGCTTTTATATTATGTAAAAGAGTAGATCTCCAAATTTTCACTATAGTCTTTGTCAAACTTTCGCAAACGTTCAAAGGTTCCCTGGACTAACGAACCTCAAGGTTCAACATCGAAATCAAGGTTCAGCAAAAGTTTGTGACATCCCTAGTTTCAAGTTTTAGGAAGGTGATAATGCGAGTCTCAACTAATCTTATGATTATAAAAGTGCGTAAGGGGATGGCATCAGCAGCAAGAAAAGCTTTGCGTGCGCTGGTATGCGCCGGTCGTTCCGCGGTCCCAAACACGGACAGTACCCAGCAGTGGAAGGAGCCGTGAAAGAATGGGTGAGCGAGCAACAATCGAAGAGCCTGAGCGTGTAGTACCACGACATCGAAGGAAAGGCACGTGCCGTCGCCATCGAGCTGGACATCAACAGAAGCGAGTTCAAGGTATCAAGAAGTGGGTGCGAACTTTATGAAGCGTAACGGCATAAGCCTAGGAGGCGAACAACAGTGTGTCAGCGCCTGCCGGATGCGTACAAGGAGAAGCGGCTCGAATTTCACCGCTATGTCGCCGAGTTGCGAGCGAAAAACGGTTTCATGCTTGGCCAGATCGGCAACGTTGACCTGACTCCTGTCTGGTTCGATATGCCCAGCAGGAGGACTGTCTCCGAGAAGGGATAGTGGCAGGTGCGCTTGCTGACGATGGGCAACAAGCACAACCGTTTCACCGCCATGCTGTGTTGGCACAGCGGACGGTACAAGCTGCCACCCTTCCTTGTCTTCAAGCGAAAGACGATGCCGACAAATGAGAAGTTCCCGCCAAAAGTCATCGTCCGGGTGAGCGAGGAAGGGGTTCTTCAATGAGGAGACCGTGTTGGACTAGATCCGCCTTCTGTGGTGCAGGCGTCCGGGTACCCTGCTGAAGCTCCGACGCATGCTCGTCCGGCCTCGCCATGGCCACATCACCGGCCGCGTAAGAAGACTGTGGCCAACGCTGGATGTGCCCTGGTCATCATCCCGGGCGGGATGGCGTCCATCCTTGAGCCCCTTGACGTGGTGCTGAACAAGCCCTTCAAGGACCGCGTGGGCGCCCTATACGACTGGCTGAGCCAGGACGACAGCCCAAAGACACCAACGGGCGGCGTGAAGGCGTGCATCTCTCAGCACCGTGGCACAGTGGGTGAACGATGCGTGGTATGAATTGCCTGCCGACATGGTCCGCGAAGATTTTTAAAGTGCTCCATCTTGGCGCCGCTTCACCCGGCCGGCCCCAGAGACCCTCAAGACACAGAAAGCAGCGCACTGCGTCGTTGTGTCGCATCAGCGACGATGACGACTATGAGGCCTAAGACCTCTTGTGTGTGCCGCATGCACCATGTGTGAATAAACGTTCTGGAAGCAATTTTACGTTACTTACTAAAAAAAAATGTTTTATTTTGAAGGGGTTAGTAATTAGGGGGGTCGACTTTATTCAGAGTCGACTTACACGTGGCAATATACGGTAATTTATAATTGTTTTATTGATTTTGTTGCATGGTGCAAATAAAAATCAACTTTTCTTTAGACTGTTTTGCTGGTGTGTGCCAAACTGCCCGCCATGTTGTCAAATCCAAATCCAAAGGAGGTACACAGTCGAGGTACAATACACAAGGTCGCGAAACAGGATTGACAAGTCTCCGCGTTTTCCAGAGTTTGCTCTGCGACTTCTCTGCGTCTGCGACTTTTACCTCTTACTGCCAACTGTGCCCAGTAGAAACACCACGCCGTAGCGATGAAAGCAATGACTGGCGGCGACGAGTCGCTTGCGATGGACGACGATTGCATGGCCGGGCATTTCGTAATCGCTTGCGCCAGTGGCGGGTAGAGTTTAATCAGCTCGAGGAGAGCATCCAAACCACCAAAGAGGAAGCGGACGAGACTTGAGGAGCAACTGTGGCAACAAGTTTCACTGTCGCTGCTCTTTTGGTGCAACGATTCATGAGGATCCCTCGCAAGAGGAGGCAGTGTATGTTAGGGGGGGTGGTTCAGGGAGGAAGCCGCCTAGGCTGGGCGAACAACATTTTCGTACCTGCTTTCACGTGTGCCTTGACCACCCTCTGGTACTTCATGGACATCTGCCACTCATCGATGCAATGCCAAGACACCGTCATAAAAACTGCAATCACAGTGGAGAAGAGAACGCGATCAGCCTGTACAGGCTCTGCCCCACGGCGGAGGAACGAACGATCGGCCACATTTTTGCTGTTGGACAATCGGTGGTGAATGAAAGCTACGAAGAGTTCTGCGACGTGGTGATTGAGAAACTGGAGGCAAGAACGGTTTCGATGATTCAGCAATGAGGATCTAGAGCACCACATGCAGCGAGAGTCAAGGCAGTGCTGGGATTCCCCAACACCATCGCTGCTCTTGATGGCAGCCGCCTGCCTAGTGTCACCACAGAAGACTTCGGCTGTCGCACTACCGAAGTTACTGAAGGATGGTGAGCAAGAGTGACACTCGTTTTCTCGAGGTAACTTGGCTCATTTCATATAAAATTACGGGGTAATGAGTGATTATGCACGAGCAATGCCAGACCCCTTAGTGTAATTTGGTTATTGGAAACACTAAGCAATCTTAATACATCATGCTTCAAACATACAGATAAACCAAAATACACACTGAGTGCAGTCACACCAGGGACCATTCTAGTTCTCTTGGTACCCTACACCCCAAACAGCATTACAGACATGATGTCACTATACTCACAGACAACTTGTGTGGCTGTCACAACCTCGAGCGTACGGCGTCTAGAAGTGTCGTACGGCTTAATCATGTTGTTGTGCCGCACCCAATTTGGGTTGCCCAGTCGTTCGATTCGTTCAGTGCGGTTCTGTTCACCCCGAGAAAGCGCTGGAACTCTCTCGAACGACGCGGCGGTAACGCGACCACTCTCCGGCTCGCCGACAAGAAAATACCAAAATAAAAGCTCCGCCGCTCAGCTTTCACCGAAGCTTCGAGCTCTTTCAAGAGGGGAGCGGGCCTGCCAGCGCTAAGGCGCGCCGATGATTCTAGAAGGGAGAGAGAGGGAAGCTGTGCGCTCGACGGCGGCCGACGTGTTGCGTACGTGTTGTGTGCTCTCTCTCTCTCTCTCTCTCGCGCCGGCACCGTTATAAAAAGAGAAACCGCGCCGAAACCAATTAGCTACGTTTGGACGTCGTGTTGTGACAACGGCCTCCGCCAGTTTGCACTCCACACCATCGGCGACCCGCGCCCTGGAGGACTCCAACGTACTCCCGGGTCTCGAATCACCGTGATCGTCTCGGACGGCCTGGCCTACGACGAAGCCACGCTTCACAGGTAGCCAAATCGCCTCCGTCAGCGGTGCATCGTCCGGCCCGGTCGGTGAATATTGTGGGACTCTTGTCTCTCATATGCATCGAACTTTTTTTCTTTCTTAGCTAACCGTTCTACTTCATAATCTCTAATTGTTAACGCTCCTGATTGAATCATTTGCCCGATTTCGAACTGTTCTTGTATTTATATTCCTTTTAAGTTACCTCTCGTTTGGTTCTTGCCCTCGTGCTTGTATAGTGCCTTGTCTTTTCAAATATAAGTCTTTCTGTTGTTGGTTGTCCAAGGCTCAGACTCATTCTTACCGCTCTGGTTGGCGAAAGCCGCACATCAGACGGCCACCCCCTTCGTCACCAGTGCCCTGTAGTCTCGGTGAGGGGTGGTTTGCTCGCTGAGTAGACTCCCCTATCGTCTGACAGTGCACCCAGATAAGCAAACGGTGACAAATTGGCGTCCGCGACAGGACGTCTGATGTGGGCGGTGAGGAAGAGAAAGAGCCTGGAACTCTTGCAGCATAGGCTGCTACTGCCTTAATGAGTCGGTGCTCTCACTAACTTTGTCTCAGTAGATACACCTAACTGGAGGCTAGAGGATTGTGACTAGATTGCGATACCTTTGTAATCATGGATTTAGAGAAAATTGTAGCGTTGGGCTGCCAGCTGGGCCTGTCAGGGGGCGAACTGCGAAAGTGGGTCGCACAGAAAGAAAAAGACGAAAAGAGAAAGCTGAGAAGGCTCGTGAAGAAGCTGAGAGAGCAAGACAGGCAGCACGAGAAGAGTCTGAGAGGGCTGAAAGAGAAAGGGAGAACGAATTTCAGAGACAACTTCAGTTAGAGCGAGCGAAAGCGGAGCGAGAGGAGAAAGCACGCAGTGATGAGATCGAGAAATTAAAAACAGAAATCGAGGCACTGCGTTTGGGGAGAGACTCTACGTCAGCCGATCGGAGCATAAGAGAAGAAAATAACGGCGTACGCCTGAACCCGAGCAAGCTCCTTGTGGCATTTGACGAAAAAAAGGATGATCTCGACGCTTACATTCGTCGGTTCGAAGGAATAGCCAGAAGCCAAAATTGGCCAGAAGACCAATGGTCTACGGCTCTAAGCGCCCGCTTAAGCGGCGAAGCACTGAACGTGTTTGGGAGGTTGACTCCAGAGGACGCCGCTGATTACAGCAAGGTCAAGGCCGCGCTGTTGAAAAGGTTTCGCTTCACCGTGGATGGCTTCCGAGAGAAGTTCAGAAGTGAGACGCCCGCAGATGGCGAAACCGCCACACAATTTGCGGCGCGCCTGAGCCACTATTTCGACCGCTGGACAGAGCTTGCCGAAATAGAAAAGGAGTATGCATCACTGCGGGAGCTGCTGATAAAAGAGCAATTTCTGAATGGGTGTCACCCAAGTCTTTCTCTGTACCTGAAAGAAAGAAGAGCGAGGTCTCTTACCGAAATGCTGGAACTGGCCGATCAGTACCTTGAGGCGCAGAGAAGCACCAATCTAGGAAGGGCTAAAAGGGAGAAACGAGAAGACTCCGGACGCCTTGAGCCGGAGAAGAGATCGGCCGGTCGGAAGCCCCCGCCCAAGTGTTACCTGTGTAACAAGGTGGGACACCACGCTAACAACTGCCGGAGCAATTTCACGGGAAATAACGCTCCAAAATGCTTCAAGTGCGGGCGCCACGGACACAAGGCAGACGTTTGCAGGAGCAACAACCAAGTGCCTCAAGTTTCGTGCGTCTACGCACCACCTAAGCAGCCAAAGCCCGACGATATCAGTGAAGGCTTCGTAGAACTCAAGAATGGCAAGAAGATCCCGGTCGTGAACGCGGTCACTATGACGGGATCGGAGTTCCGAGGGGAGCGTATGCCCGTTGCTCAAGGAAAGTTGGCCGATCGAGAGGTTTCAGTTTTGCGTGACACGGGGTGCAGCGTGGTGATCGTGAGGGAAGACTTGGTGCGAGACGAAGATCTCACAGGTGAGACTAGCCCTGTGTACTTAGCGGACGGCACCATTCGGAAGTTGCCCGAGGCTCGGATCGAGGTACAGACTCCATACTACAGCGGAAGGGTAAACGCCCTCTGCATGAAGACGCCACTGTACGACCTCATTCTCGGCAACATCAATGGAGTGCGAGCCCCCGACGATCCCATAGCCTCACCGACCCAGGAAGAAATACCCCCTGACACTATCAAACCACAAGATATGTACGAGCCACACCCCGATGACTCGGCCGAAAGGGAAGTCGCGGCAGCGGTAACACGAGCACAGTCAAAAAAGAAGGCGCGACGCTTTCAACCGTTAAAGACCCCTGCGCCGACGTCCGAACCACCTCAAGAGTGCAGTTATGCCGAAGAACAAGAAAGGGATCACTCCCTGAAATCCTGCTTCGCACAAATCGGCAAGGAGACGAAAAACTCGAAGAGTAAGCATAAGATTGAGTTCAAGCTGGAAGGTAACCTCCTTTACAGGCGATTCACCGAGAAGACCGGTCGGGAAGTACGGCAACTAGTCGTCCCCATAGGCCGCCGACAGACCGTCTTGAAAACGGCCCACGACGGCATCATGGCTGGCCACCTGGGCGTGGAGAAAACGAAGGACCGGATACTGGAGGACTTTTTCTGGCCGGGTATCACCGCAGACGTAAAGAGGTTCGTCGCTTCGTGTGACATTTGCCAACGAACGATCCCTAAAGGAAGAGTGCCGCGAGTACCTCTGGGAAGGACGCCGGTTATAGAAACGCCGTTCCACCGAGTGGCGATTGACATCGTCGGTCCGATAAACCCACCGTCAAAGGCCGGAAACCGATTCATCCTCACGCTGATGGACTGTGCAACCCGGTACCCCGATGCTATTGCACTGCCAAGCATCGAGACAGAACGCGTCGCCGAAGCGCTAGTCGAGATGTTCTCTCGCGTGGGAGTCCCTAAAGAGGTGTTGAGTGACAGGGGGACCAACTTCACATCCGGACTCATGAAGGAAGTGGCGCGACTGCTCTCAGTACGCCAACTCCACACTAGTCCCTACCACCCCATGGCAAACGGGATGGTTGAAAAGTTCAATGGAACTTTAAAACTCATGTTGAAGCGCATGTGTGCGGAGAAACCCCGGGACTGGGATCGCTACCTAGCTCCACTGCTCTTCGCGTATAGAGAAGTACCGCAGGCAAGCCTCGGATTCTCTCCTTTCGAGCTACTGTACGGCCGCCACATCCGAGGTCCCCTTTCCATCCTTAAGGAGATATGGAGTAATGAAAGTCTGGATGAGGAGATCAAAACTACATATCAACATGTTCTCGACCTTCGCAACCGACTGGAAGAAACCTGTCGCGTAGCGCACGAAGAACTCGAGAAGGCAGGAGCCCGCTATGCGAAGTTGTACAACCGAAAGACGAGGAATAGACGATTCCAGACTGGAGACCAAGTCTTAGTCCTCCTCCCGACAGATAACAACAAGCTCCTTCTCCACTGGAAAGGACCATTCGAGGTGAAAGAAAGAAAAGGAGAAGCGGACTACGTCATCGAGACACCCAGTGGGCCCAAAGTCTTTCACGCCAACCTATTAAAGAAGTACGAAGAAAGGAAACCCAACCCCGAAAGGACAGTGTGCAACGCGATATGCGGCGTATCTGAACCGAGTGAAGAGAGCGGCATACCGGTTCCGGACTTTGTTAAGACGGAAGGTATTGCCGACGTCAAACTTTCGCCACACCTTACAACTACACAAAAGGCCCAAATTGAGGCAGAACTGAAGCAACATTCCAAGATCTTCTCGAACGTTCCGGGGAAAACTAATTTGGTGGAATGTCACCTAGAGCTCACCACCGACACCCCGGTTCACGTAAAACAATACCCCCTGCCGTTCGCTACGGTGGAGAACATGGAGAAGGAAGTACAGGACATGAAGGCCCTGGAAATCATAGAAGAATCGGTGTCCCCGTATAACTCCCCGGTGTTGTTGGTGAAAAAGCCCGACCACACCAATCGGTTTGTCGTAGACTACCGAAAACTCAACAACATACTAGTTGCCGATTCAGAACCAATGCCTCGAGCCGATGCCGTATTTGCAGCTGCAGGCGGCAAAAGGTACTTTTCCAAATTAGATTTCGTAAAGGGTTACTGGCAAATTCCCCTTTCGGAGGAGTCCAAAGCCAAGACTGCCTTTTCCACAACGTCGGGACTTTATCAGTTCCGCTACATGCCGTTCGGAATTAAAACCGCTCCCGCCGTCTTCGCCAAGCTTATGCGACGAATCGTCAACGGTGTCCCCGGTGTTAATCATTACTACGATGACGTATTAATTGCCAGCAGCACATGGGAAGAGCACGTTGCATCACTCCGAGAACTTTTCAGCAGAATTGAAGCGGCTGGACTGACAGTACGCCCAAGCAAGTGTGAGTTCGGGACAGCAGAAATCGACTTCCTCGGGCATCGAATTGGACAAGGAGAACTAGCACCGCTGGGAAAAACCTGGAAAAGATCCAGACAGTGCCAGCACCGAAAACAAAACGGCAAGTTCGCGCATTCCTCGGCCTAACAGGCTACTATCGCGGATTTATTCCGAACTACGCCGAGATCAGCGCGCCGCTAACCGCACTCACCAAAAAAGGGGAAAATAACATCGTCAAGTGGAGTACCGCTCAAGAAGAAGCCTTCCAGGAGCTCAAACGGCGCATCTCTAGCCCTCCTATACTTAGACTCCCGGACTTCACGAAGACATTTGTGCTCCGCACTGACGCCTCTCAAACCAGCCTCGGCGCCGTGCTCATGCAACGCTACGAGGGCACGCTTCACCCTATAGCATACGCCAGCAGGAAACTTGTTCCCCGAGAGGTCTGTTATAGCACTATTGAAAGAGAATGCCTTGCCCTGGTTTGGGGAGTCCAAAAGTTCAACATGTACTTGTACGGACGGCCGTTTGTCGTGCAAACCGACCACCAGCCGCTCCGTTACATTCAGCAAGCAAAACAGCTGAACAGTAGAGTCCTCCGCTGGAGTCTGCTTTTACAGGAATACCAGTTCACAGTCGAACATATTAAAGGGAGCGAGAATGTTGGAGCAGACTATTTAAGCAGAGTGTAAATCCATGTATACCTGTAACTGTGCATCGCGAGTGGAATTTTTAGATTGTATCTTCACAAGGTGGGGCCAGACCTTCACCCTCGCGGCTTCAATATTGTACCGAACGTAAAGTTTGAAATTATGTGTATTCCGGATTGTACGGTACATATTTGCTGTGTATTGTTGGCGTCCACTAGTGGTGGCATTCCTGAACCGTCCGGTAACATCGTATTGTACTCTTTATATTGTTGTGAACAGCCTATGTACGTTATGAGTCTTATTCCGCCAGCACGTTGTATGTGTTTCTACGTACTAAATCACCGTCATTGGATGGGAGCCTACCGGCTTAGACACTAGATTGTAGTCTATATTGTCCACAAGTTCCACACTTGTAACGACTTTCGGACAGACCTTTGTAATGCGCACTAGCTTTTTCTGACTTTTAGTTACCTCATAACGACTGTCCTAGTCGAACTTGAGTATTTGTTGAGAAATCGATGTCAAGCCGATGTTCTGTATGCGAATTTTGTACCTGTCATTAGTCCTATGTACGAAATTGTACTATACTTGATTTTGTGACAGTAAGAACTGCAACTTTGGTCGCTAAGTGTGAACGACGCGTACGCGCGACTTTGTGAGTTTTGGGAATATTATTACATAATATTCTGAAACTGGGGGGCTGTGTCACAACCTCGAGCGTACGGCGTCTAGAAGTGTCGTACGGCTTAATCATGTTGTTGTGCCGCACCCAATTTGGGTTGCCCAGTCGTTCGATTCGTTCAGTGCGGTTCTGTTCACCCCGAGAAAGCGCTGGAACTCTCTCGAACGAAGCGGCGGTAACGCGACCACTCTCCGGCTCGCCGACAAGAAAATACCAAAATAAAAGCTCCGCCGCTCAGCTTTCACCGAAGCTTCGAGCTCTTTCAAGAGGGGAGCGGGCCTTGCCAGCGCTAAGGCGCGCCGATGATTCTAGAAGGGAGAGAGAGGGAAGCTGTGCGCTCGACGGCGGCCGACGTGTTGCGTACGTGTTGTGTGCTCTCTCTCTCTCTCTCTCTCTCGCGCCGGCACCGTTATAAAAAGAGAAACCGCGCCGAAACCAATTAGCTACGTTTGGACGTCGTGTTGTGACAACGGCCTCCGCCAGTTTGCACTCCACACCATCGGCGACCCGCGCCCTGGAGGACTCCAACGTACTCCCGGGTCTCGAATCACCGTGATCGTCTCGGACGGCCTGGCCTACGACGAAGCCACGCTTCACAGGTAGCCAAATCGCCTCCGTCAGCGGTGCATCGTCCGGCCCGGTCGGTGAATATTGTGGGACTCTTGTCTCTCATATGCATCGAACTTTTTTTTTTCTTTCTTAGCTAACCGTTCTACTTCATAATCTCTAATTGTTAACGCTCCTGATTGAATCATTTGCCCGATTTCGAACTGTTCTTGTATTTATATTCCTTTTAAGTTACCTCTCGTTTGGTTCTTGCCCTCGTGCTTGTATAGTGCCTTGTCTTTCCAAATATAAGTCTTTCTGTTGTTGGTTGTCCAAGGCTCAGACTCATTCTTACCGCTCTGGTTGGCGAAAGCCGCACATCAGACGGCCACCCCCTTCGTCACCAGTGCCCTGTAGTCTCGGTGGAGGCTCTATTTAACAAATGACAATCTCGTTCAGCAGCATACAATTTCAGCAAGATTTGTTGCTGCAGTACTTCTGTTGTTCTAAGCTTACATATAATCACTTTGTTTTAGGTATGGCATCATCCTCTTGCCATTGGTGAATCACAGATACCTGTTTTGGTAAATCGGCGTGGGCTAGCCTGGCAATTCCATGATGTCAACGTGTATGAGGCGGTCTCCGTTGGGGGAATCTGCTCGGAGAATTCCTCGTGGCCGTGCCAAGCATTGGTGGCACAGAAATACCACCCATCGTCCTGCACAATCAGGCATTTCCTCTCACCAGGAACCTGATGAAGCCTTTCCCCCACAGTTTGGATCACCCTCAGGACAAAGGCGACTACAACTACGCTCTCTCCAAAGTTAGGTGTGTTGTGGAGAATGCGCTTGGGCGTCGTGAAAGCTCGAATCAGGATTATCCTCAAGCGAATAGAAGTCCGCATTGACAATGTTATCGCTGTTGTCCGAGACGTGCTGCACACTACACGATGTCTATCAGACGCTCAATGACAGCGTGGACAAGCAGTGGGTCAAGGATGCCCGGAAAGTGGAGGAAGACGACAAGCTGGAGCAGCCGAGCCACAAAACCAAGGCCAAGATGGATAGTGGCACTGCAGTGCAGCTGCGCTTGATGCAAACTTTGGGGCTAACCCACCTGCCAGGCGCAACCAAGCCTCAGCAGAGGCACTGCAATCTGTTCAGAAATAACCTTTTCCTGGCAGGCAAATTGTGCTTGTGTTTAGGATGTATTGCCTGCTTATTCATTGTCTTCCAGAGTGTCCCAGGGAAGCAGCGTGGGTTCACTTTTGTTTCTGCATTTTCAGATTACATTTCACTTTATGCAAAAGAAGGGACAGAACAGAACACAAAGAAAACAAATAACCCAACTATAGTAGTCATGGTCACCTCCACAGCAAAGCACGTTTTCCACATAGTTTACGTCACAACCTCCTCAATACATGGCTTGTGTTGAATTAAAATTTTTCTCATTAAGTTTTACCATGCTACCTAGACGGCACCACGAACTGCCATAGGGATTACCGTAGCCAGGTGGCGCCACTGTCCACCATCGCGCCCGAGTTGTCAGGGTTGTGTCCCCGTGGCGCTTGACCCCCAGCTTGCATGCAACAATGTCACATGCAAGTCATTTAGACATACGACCACTTGACCCCAAACCTCCACTGATTGAAATCGCCTTCCCACACATGTAGTCTCAATAACGAACACTGTTAAATTTAAAAATGTTGTTACCAACTTTTTAACAGATGTTGCGTAGTGCGTTTTTTTGCCTCGCTCAACTATGTTGGTTTTATGTGTTTTGAGTAACCACCCACTCTCCTCTGTAATGTCTTCAAGCCCTGAGAAAATTACAAATAAAAAAATCAATGAAAAAAGTCAGCCGACCGCTGAACAAACATGACACCAACCTTCGCTCCAACATGCTCGAATGCATGGCGCTGCATTGGGCAGTGACATAGAAGTTATCTATTTACCTACGGGGTGTACCGCGTTTCACTGTGCTTACAGACAAGTTCAGCGTGCCATATATGGCACATAAGGGAGCAACCAATCGCCGATTCGCTCGATGGACGCTGGACCTTGCTGAGAACACGTTTGACGTTGTTCACAGGCCAGTAAGACTGAACATGGCAGCGGACGCCCTCTCACGACAGGGAGAAAGCGAGACTATGCCAGGAGACATCCTCAAAACAGTACCGGTGGGTCAATGGTTGGCATGCTAGGCCATCGTAGCAGGGGATCACAGTCACCTGAACAGCCTGCAGGCAAGGAACGCAGAATGCCAGAAGTTAAAGTCACTGGCGGGCGACATAAACAGCCCGTACAACAACAAGAATGACGTCCTCACGAAAGAAACCACGAAGAAAGGATGCAATGTAAAAAGAATTGTTGTTCCCACCACACTCCGAGAGTCTGTGATAACGATTTTTCACGACAACTCAGGACACATGGGAATGGAAAAGACGAAGGAACTCATCCTACGAAAGTATAGGTGGCCCACCTTGCTCAAAGATGTGCGTCATTACGTACGGCCCTGCCACA
This sequence comes from Ixodes ricinus, assembly GCA_037355805.1. Lineage (NCBI taxonomy): Eukaryota > Metazoa > Arthropoda > Arachnida > Ixodida > Ixodidae > Ixodes > Ixodes ricinus. The sequence continues at coordinate 31,398 of JAZHYW010026656.1, forward strand.
CGTGCCACACGATTAACGCGCACACAACACGAAACAGAGGCTGCTCGAGGCTTCGGGCCATCCTGCACAAGCCCAATGTAGTGATCTTGCTGGATCACCTCGGTCCAATCGACACGAGCGAAGGAAAGGGCTACATTCTCTTATGTGTTGACCACGCCACAACTTACATGGACACAGTGGCAGTACCAAGCACTGCATCAACGCACTACGTGAACTTTTTCATAAATGGATTCTTCAATTTGGGGTGCCGGAAGTCATTATTACCTATTAACCACGAGGTTTTGTCATCAAACGCACGAGAGCGCTCCATCGTCGCCTGGGCATCGAACACGTCAACACTCCACCTTACTGGCAGCGGTCAAACGGTCTCGTCGAGAGAATGGTTGGATGACTGAAGCAGGTGCTTTGAATGATCGTCAGACAATGACATGATTGGAGCAGTCACCTGCTCACATGCTCAATGTGCCTGGTTAGTTTTCGATTTTCTTGTCGACTTCCTTTTTTTTTTTCTACCAAAGAGAACGTAGTGGTGTTAGAAACGTGCTTTTACAGAACAAACATTCATGCTGTATGCCGATTGGCAATGTTCATAAAGGTGTCTAGCAAATTCTTATTTTGAAATTCCCTGACATTTCCAGGTTTTCCCCTGACAATTTCAGGTGAAATTCCCTGACCACTGCAGAGGCGGTTAAATATATAAGACCATTACAATTAACACAAGGCAGTGAGCATTGAGCACTGTGAGGATTAATCATTTTGCACGGGCTTAATTCAACTTGCATATTCCGAAATATTCTGGTTCGTCCAGTCCGGATTAAGTGAGCACTTTCTTGCCGCCGACATTGTCACTGAAGAGGCCACTTCCAGAAACACAATGACGACACGACGCTCAACCATACACATTCATAACCGAATAGCACCATGGCCGCCAGATGCACTTTTGGATACTTTCATCTTCAAACTTGGAATGGGGTCTGCGGCTTTCCCATTTGTTACTAAATCTAGTTGCTCTAACTGGATCTAGCCGACTGTTGCGCCCATAGGCGTAGACTTCGGGGGGCATCACGGCTCGTGCCCCCTGCCCCTGCCCTGCCCCCCCTTCCCGAGCCCGGGCCGTGATCCTTACCGAGACGCTGTTTACGTGCCATGGAACGAGCTTCTAGTAGCGGCATGTAAACAAAATAACGCCACATTGCCTTTATTGACAAAAATACATGGGAAATGGAATCCCAGCGTGCTTTCGTTAGCTTCAATCTCCAGTTCTGGCGAAAAAGTAATGCAGTATCGATCACTTTTACGTGAATGAATGCCATTGGACACGACTGACTTGTGTGAGCTTACTTAGCTCTCTTCAGTGGATTGACTTCCTCTACAAGCAGTACATTGCAATCTACGACTCTGCCAGTAGCTCCATCAGCACCATGTATCACAAAGAAGCAGTGTGCACCTGAACACATGGAGTGTTGCCAGTTAAATGACAGCCAGGACTAGGCCCCATGCTCCATGTCAAACAGGATATCACACTAAGAAAGTAGTACTAGGTCTCTTTCTGAGCTCTTGACTGTGAAACTGGCACTTTGTGCCTGAATGACTGAGAGTTCATGTATATAAAAAACAACTGTAAAAACCAAATTAAAAAAAAAGTTTAAGCCTTGAAAAATATTATTTTTAGGTTTACAAACTTCTAGAGAGTATCTCCACGAAGTTTCATTCATGCCCGCTGCGTAGCTGTTTGCTACGTGCTATTTTCGACGAGCCGGTAATGCGAGAGGATGTGAAGCGGCACTTTGTGCACATCGGAGTGCTGCAGTGTTCACATTTTTTGCCTCATAGGTGCTCTGTGCACGCGAGAAGATCGTAGCCCCCGTTGAAAAGCTTATTTCTTGTATTTTCGGCACGGATAGTAATTGTTGTTCGAGAATGAATAAGCGCCCTGGGAGACATCTGTGAACTCCATGGGAATTTACGTGTTTTCGCACTAAAACACGCTACGCTAACTCTTATTGGCCAAACTGATGAAATGTCAGCTCTCATTGGCTTCCCTATGTCACATGGTCTGTGGCATGGCTAGCTCGCTCATTGTCTGCTAGCTCTCGTTTAGAAGCATGCTCTTTTCCTTCGTCGGTCTTTACTTCATGAGCTTTGGGTGATTTTTCCAGCGATCGTTTTGAGGATATGCTTGTGGTGAAGTCGCGAACGCGGCAAAACTTTGGTAGCTGCTCGCGATTCAGGAAATGTGAGGACGCAGCACTGCAACACGCGCACCCACCGCCAATGACAACAATTTTGTGTCTTCAAGATCATCGCCCATTCCACCCGAGGCTGCAGCAGCACTATCAGCAGTAGCAGTGCCTGCAGTACCCGAAAGTGATACGTTCTGTGAATCGGACTTGCTCACCACTTTTGAGCAAAACATCAGCCTTTTGGAGGAGGCAGGCAGAAGCGACGGAGCACCGAAGATGCCGAGCGTACCGAACAGCCTTGCAGCAATGGGGAGGGGGGCAGCTACCGTTTGGTACATCTGGCTTGTCTGTAAAGCTTGGTGAAAGTACTGCTGTGGCCAACTTGCCATGGTGGTGATTTGGAGCTTCGAGAACACGGCACCGGAGCATATCTGACGTTCGTCGTCGAGTGCCCCACTTGTGAAGCCGTCGCTTTGGCGCCGCTCTCGTCGACCATCGATGGAGCAAAACAGACTGAACTTCCTGCGTGCCTCATAATTGCTGTGCACAAATGCGGCATCGGTTTTACGAAGCTTACAGATTTTTTTACGGAACTAAATGCCCCACGCCGATGCACCTCAAATCATACCAGATGATTGCGATAAAGGTGCATGATACGGCCACATGAGCGTCAGCAAACGCGATGGCAGAGGCTGCGGAGACGGCGCGGAGGCTGCTAGGAACGTAGGATGACAAGGAGCAGGTGCAAGATGTCTGCATCAGTTATGACAAGACATGGCACAAACGAGGCCACCCGTCTTATTTCGGCATTGGTGCTGTTATTGAACTTGACCTGGGTCTAGTTCTGGACTATGCAGTGGTCAGCAACTACTGCCATGGTTGCAGCCTTGGACCGAAAGAGGGCTCTGAAGGATAAAAAGAGTGGCTACAAGAATGTAAGTCCAAATGCCAAAAGAATTTTTGTGGATCGGCCAATGCTATGGAGGCGCACGCAGCAGAGTTGATCTTCAGCCGGTCGGTGGAACAAAAGCTGCAGTATATAACCGTGCTCAGCGACGGCGACTCCAAAGCCTTCAACCGCATTGCTGCACTGCAGCTCTATGACAAGAATATGAGCAAAGAAGATTGCATTAACCATGTTGCAAAGAGTCTCTACGCGGGAATGGAAAACTGAAGAAAGCAAAGAAAGGACTGGGGGACGGGGCAAGCCGACGAATGTTATAATGAAAAAATTGACAAACTACTAAGCGAGTGCCCTGAAGAATGCCCCAGACGTGACAGCAATGCAGCGGGGGGTCTTTGAAACCCTGCTGCACATGTATTCAACCGACGAAGAGCCCAGACACATGGTATGCCCACATGGTATGCCCAAGAGAGAAGAGTCGTTGTGCCACCACAACTGCCACCTCGCATTCAAAGCAGCTGGAAAGCCGTCAGCTGCCAAACCTCACCGGCCGACCTTCTCCAAAGAAATGGCCAAGGAGCTTGTGCTGGTGTACAATCGCTTGGCACAGGACTTGTTGGCAAGATGCTCACGCATGAACACTCAGAATGTCAACAAGTCCTTCAAAGCTCTCATCTGGAAGAGGTGTCCGAAGACGGAGTTTGCTTCTCTCCAGACAGTTGAGACTGCAGTAGCCCTTGCAGCTCTAGAGTAGAATCCAGGACCTAGGGGCTCTTAAAGGGCCCTCCTCGAAATGAAGATAGAGGCCAGAAGTCACCAGAAGTCCCAGGCAGAAAAGGCAACCCTACACCGGGTTGCAGCTCCTCAACGCCACCAAAGAAGAAACGTTATGAGCAAAAATATAACGTCGAGTGGGCCAAAGAAGAAAGAACAAGGCGATGGCTCTCTTCCAGTCACCGAAGCAAATTGCAAGAGGTTGGTGCAACAGCCTACGATTCTTCAGGCAACATCAACGCGGCAGTCACCATCAGACATGCTGGCGAAAGAAGGTGAAGTCCGGATGGCCATCTTTATTGCGGAGCACAATCTACCTATTGCTGTCGCTGACCACTTGCCAAATTCATTCAACAAGTCTGCAAAGACACTGAAATCGCGAAAAAGATTGCATGTGCTAGAACGAAGACGACTGGAATGATCAAAAACGTCACCGGCGAATGCAGCCTCCTCAAACTGTGCGATTCACTCCGAAACTCTAAGTTTTCGCTCATCATTGATGAATCCACTGACGTGTCTGTGTGCAAGCATCTGTGCATAGTAACATGTTTCTTCGAGGGTGGTAAAGTCCGGGACACCTTTTACAGGCTTCTTCCTGTTGAAGACGACACTGCAAGTGGGCTCCACGGGACTCTGGTGAGTGCACTCGAAGCAGCAAATATTCCGTACAAGGAAAACATACTCGGCTTTGCAGCTGACGGAGCGAGCGTTATGATGGGCAAGAACAACTCAGTCATGACTCTGCTCAAGAAGGACATTCCTGACATCTTTGTTCTGACATGTGTGTGCCACTCCTTCCACCTATGCGCGTCGTATGCCTGCGCGAAACTTCCATGCGTGAATGAAGACATCTGTGAGGGATGTATATAACTACATCTCCTTCAGCCCCAAACGGGTGGATGTTTTCCAGAAGTTCCAGCGTCTCCTCGAGCTCAAACCCTACAAACTGTTGCTCCCCACCCAGCCAAGGTGGCTCTCGCTGCGCGCAGCAGTCGATCGAGTTCTTGAGCAATACGACGCGTTGACAGCGTATTTTGTAGCAGTGGCTTCAACCGAGCGACTCCTAGCGCCTGCTACAATTCACGAAAGACTCGAGGACCCCATCAACAAGCTCGTCCTGGAATTTGTGGATTTCATATCCTTCCGAGCTTTACTAACTTAAACCGACTGATGCAGTCAGGGCGGCTGCAGCTCTACACCTTTCGGGAAGCTGCATCCACGAGCGTGGGCACCATCATAGATTGCTACCTTCAAGGCCTGTACGTCCGAAGCACGCCAGTTGAAGATATTCAGTACAGGAACCCTACATATTTCGTACCCCTGGAACAGATGTACCTGGGAGCGAATGTGGCTATGAGCCTCTCCAGTCCCAGTCTAAAGGTGTCTCAGGAGCAGGTTAATTTCTTCAAGCTCCGCTGCCTCGTATTTCTGATTGAGGAAGTGGAACAAGTCATGCAGCGGATCCCCTTCAAGAGTCCTGTACTTGTACACATGGATATATTAACTGCAAAGAAAGTCCGTGAAGGAAAGAATGCGTCCATCATTCCCCTGGCAGCGTCATTTCCTCGGCTCCTTCAAGAGATCGGCGCACAGTCTCTGGACAACGAATGGCGTCGCCTGCGAAACACCCCCGGAGGAGCTGCCACAGGATGAGTTATTTGAAGAGTTTTGGATGAAGCTGTTCCGAACAAGTCAAGGTGACGGCACGCAAGCCTTTCCCTCACTGGAAAGATTTGTGCCTGCGGTTCTGTGCCTACCACATTCAAGTGCAGCGGCGGAAAGGATCTTTTCTGCTCTGAACAACATGAAAACGAAGCAAAGAAACCGGCTCGCAACAAGCACCGTCAGCGGCCTCTTGTACACGAAGCAGATGTTGGGCAGTTCAAGCTGCTTTGATTTCCCGATTGAAAAGGAGTTGCTTGACATGGCGACGAACTGGTGACAGAGGTCCGGGACCAACGGTGATGACGACGACTGAGTGATTGCGCAAGAACCTGCGTTACTTCATTTGCAAATTTTGTGCATTAATAATTTCAAGCACATTTCATTCTCCATTAAATGTAAGTGTTTATAAGAAAAAAGACGTCTATCTGTTTCTAATTTTCCTTCCCTGTTCAACAGCCATACAAGCTTTTAATTCATATTGGCTTGCTGGGGTTCCCCGAGACGAAAACGTTTGAGAACCCCTGGCCTAGACATGTCTGTTTTAGAAGTGCTCTGCTTTAATCTTCTGTTTCCACTTCTATGAGAAGATTACCAGAAAGCCTTTTCGTCTTAAAGCACGATAACCGTTTGGCCATGGGTGCGCTTGCTCGGAAACGCATGTGGCAATGTTTTTTAGAGTCAATTTACTTTTCATTTCAATCCAAAGGATAATTAAAAAGAAAAGCAATGTTTTGTAGGTGTTCCATAGAGGATAGCTCGTCTTTTACTAGCTCATTATCTCGAAATTAATATAATATTGTTTTTGTCATACACTGTTGGAAAACATCTGTAAGAGGCTTCACTGTGCCTTGAAAAATGTAAATTGTATGGAACTACTACCGTTTTACCGTCATATCACAACAAATAAAGTACCACTCATTTTTTACAACAAATTCAATTGTAATAAGTTCCTTTCCTCTTCCAGAATTTATTCATAGAAAATGCCGTGCTGAGTGAGGATCATCATCCAACAAGTATATGTAGACGAGGATGAGCTTCCGTTTTCAGACCTCTTTTAAGAGATATTTAGTGAGTGTGTTATCGTGTCTAGAGGAGAGCTGTTGCTGATGGTGCTAAAGTATGCTGTGAGTAGCAATCTTACTTTCGCTTGTCTTTCTAATCTGATCAAAACGGTCAACCATGTTTTCAGTGAACCAGTTTTACCTGAATCACGTATATGATCACGCGAACACTGAAAACTGCAGAAAACCAACTGACCTTTCACTTCTATTATACGCACTGTTTTTATTACCTTGGACTGTTGGACAACTGCTCGGAATTCACATGCCCACATTGTAAGCAAGTGTGCAAAGTTTGCAGCCTGTCAGAGGTGCAGTTTTTTGTAACGCTTGACCTACGCTCACAGCTGCAGAAGATTCCGAAGTCCGGGGATTTTTTGGACTTAACACAGCCCCTTTCCTCAAGTGAGACTTTTCAGACATTACAGATGGGAAGTTTCAGCATTCTTTTGTGGCAGGCATTGCTCACTATGGGCATAGAGTGAGCATGACTCTTAACACAGATGGTTTTCGAGTGTTCTCCTCGTCATCCACTGCCCTATAGCCAATTCAGCTGACTGTTAATGAGCTTCCTGTACCCACGCGCATGAGCAAGCTTGTTTTGGCAGTATTGTGGTTTGGGAAGGCAAAACCAAAAATGAATATAATCCGGAACGTGTTCATTGAACAGATTAATGATCTGTCCACGCAGGGATTCAATTTGTGCTATAAGGGTACCGACACAGTTTTCAAAGCATTCTGCATTTGCTGTGCTGTCGATTCAGTGGCTAGAAACCATATGCAGGGCACCATGCAAGTCAATGGGTACAATGGGTGTAATTGGTGCCTGCACCCTGGCGAGTGGCTTGGGGGTTCTGTCAAATACCCTGCTCTGAAGGACGACCCTCCAGAGAGGACAGAGATCCAAATGGCTAAAGACCTGGGTGAGACTTCTGAGACAGGGACAGTACTCACAGGTGTTAAAACGATATCACCGTTAATAAACCTTGAGCATTTTGATATAGTCTGAGGATTTGTCCCAGACTACATGAACTGTGTTTCTTGGGCATGGGACGCCAGTTCCTCGATTACTGGCTTGAAGGAACGAGAGGAGTTCCATGTACGAAACAAAATCGCGGAGCTGAACAAGAAACTCCTTGGAATGAAGCGACCAAAGGATTCCAGGCAAATGCCAAGGTCCTTAAAGGGGAACTCCGGCGATTTTTTGAGCAACCCCAACTAACTATATTTTCGAAATCGCCGTCCTTTACTCTTTCCAGTATGCTATTTAGTATCGCGAAATTCAGAATAGTTACTGTGAAATCGGCCAATGAAAATGACGCCAAAACCAAGATTCGAATATACCCGCGCTTTGCATTGCCGTGACGTCACGGTTGGGCACGCTTGCGGTTCGAGCGGACAGTCTAAAAATGAACTATGCCGAGCATTTGTTTCGTGCTGCTGCGCGGGAGCTGGAGCGACCTTCCACAGCATTCATTTGACACCATAAAACCGTTTGTAATCAGTTGGGAACAAAGTCTACAGCCCAAAGAGTGAACCCCTACCCAACCATGACGTCACTTTTTCAATGTTGCCAGTAGAGCTTTTCACTTTGAAAAACACGATGAGGACCAAAATTGTAAATTCTGTAACTTCGCGAAAAAAAAATATTGTGTCCAAATATTTGGGTTACTATTTCAGCGATGTTTGTTGGTGTTTTTAGCAAGTTTTTAGGCAAATCGGGGACTATGAAGAAAACGGCGGAGTACCCTTTAAAGGACAGAAAATTTTGGAAGGCAAAGCAGCTTGAAAATTGGATATTATATTACAGCATACCAGTCATGGACAGCATTTTGGGAGACTGTTACCTTCGTCACTGGGCGCATTTAGTGGAGTTTCTGCACGTGATGCTGTAAAAAGACACTTCTGTCATTGATGTCAATGCCGTTGACCTCATTGATTTTGGAATTCATGCTCACTACTCAGCACTTGTACGGAAAGAAGAGCATGACATACAATGTACACCAGCTTAGTCATCTCGTAAAGAGTGTCCGCCTCTGGGGACCTTTATGGGCCCATTTGGAATTTCCATTTGAATCAGGAAATGGCTACCTTAAAGCACGTGTGAAGGCAGCAAATAGAATACCTAAACAGATCTGTCGATCCATGGCTCTGCAAACTGCAGTGTGCGAGCTGAGCGAGCTGACTTTCGGTGAAAAGGTCTTGCAATATTGCAGTCCACTCAACACCAACGTAATCCAAAAGACAATGTTGGTATCTGAGGAGGGAGTATGATCCTTTCGCAGCTAGGGGAACTCCATATGTCATGTATCACAATCCTCTGGAAAGCACCAAAGAAGTTTCCTCGCATGCTGTTGAGTTCAAGCGGGTGATCCTGGACCAGTCCATTTCGACAACAACTTCTTTTGGCATCAATAAAAGCATGAATAACTCTGTTGTCAAACTTGCTGATGGCACTTATGGCAAGATTGAAAAGATAGTATTGACAGTTCGACCTTCCTTATTTTGACACCGCTAAAATGCTTGCCAGCCCAATATTTCGGTAGGTCTTGAAAAAACATTTTCATTGAGTCTAAGAAGATGAGGTGTGTGCACAGGCTGTTTCTATTCCCCAAGTTTTAAATGTGTGCACCTACATGACAATGCGGTATAAGTAATAATTGTGGCGGTTCCCAGTGCTGTGACATTAGAAATTATGGAACAAACCCATCAAATGAATGCCAACAGTTGGAGGTTCAGAAATTGTTGTTCATTTGGAGTAATTCACCCATGTTATTCTAACAAAGACTAGCTTTTGCTACCTAGTAAGACCAGCCCTGACTAAGTCAAAATGTCCATGAGATCATTTTTATCCAACAAACATCATTAGCTGAATCTGCTCTCTTGCCCGTTTTGATTTAGAGGAATATTGCACTTACCGTACTTGCATTTGTGTGATGCCTCTCTGAAATTAGCTATCCCACTTCACTGCCCAAATTTTTTCTCTACACCTGTCGCATCAGCCATCATTCTGAGGCACATTCACCTCTCACTGTGTAATGGCGACTTTGCGTGGTGCTTTCAGCACGCGCCAGATCGAGTGGTCGAAAAGAGTGCGGCGACGTAGTCGCCTGGTTCTTTCCGAGGGCCTCCCTCCCTCCGAGAGCGCTCCCAGCCACTCTGCCTCGGGCTGTCGGAGTGGTATGGTCCTCGATTGAGAGCTGGGGTCACGTGGTACATGTCACATGGTTTTGTTGACAACACACACCGACAAGCAGGGGAAGATGACGTTGAAAATGGCGAAGCGTCCGCGACTTCGCCATGCGCGCAGCACTGTGCTCGCCACTCTTTTCAGCGAACGCTGACAGCGACGATAGTTCAGGCAGCAGCGCTTCGGAAGACGATTAGATCTACGTTGGAAAGTTTACGGAACTCTTCGGTGTGCCGCAGCACATACGGAAGATTGCAAACTACGTTGAAAAGGTCATTTACGCCTACTCGGATTACAAGGTAGTGTTCTCTTGAATTTTCCGCACTTTCCTTCGTTTCTTGCTGTCGTCATTTTGCGAAAGTGTCAGTGAGGTATTGTCGCGAATTTGTGAGGATGTCTACGAAGCTCACGAAGCTTCCGACGAAGATGACATGTCCGGAAGTTCTGACAATGATTAAGTTTTTGGCATCGCACTGCAATTTAGCTGAGAGTGGTGTAAATAAAGATGTGTTTCTTTCTTTTGCCCAAACTATTCTAACCTTAAAAAAAAAAGTCAACCTATACTAAATTTTTTTTTTTATTCTTTGCGAGTTTAATGTAAAGGCATTGACCTATATTTGTGGTCGACTTATATTCGAGTAAATACGGTACGCTAGAAACATTGTATATCTTATTATCTTCCACAATTTTATTTCCATATCTTCACTTTCCAGTTTTCCATACTCATCTTCGTGTGACACGCATTTATTTTGTTGAACTTCTAGCCGATCTGGCAGCTTGATGTATGTAGTCAGTATCCAATCCAAGTCCGCTTATTGTCACGCGCAGAAGAACTCCGCACGCCATTTTTTTATTGTCAACAGACACGACCATCGCATCCTTCATCACGTTGTACATAGCGCCGCGATAACTCACGCGTACGTCTGGTACATAAGACGACAACGAACAAGCAATCGTGCCCATCAAGAATATAAAAGATTTCAATGCCGAGCGACCTGGATGGGTTCAACGACAGGATGAAGTACAATGTAAAATGGGACGATGATTCCAAGTTTTACAAGGCACGGATATTGCTCTTGGGAAATAAGTTTCGTGCTTGGAATCCTGCGTTTTGTTATGCCGCTTTTCGGATTCTAAATGCGATTCTTTCAGTTCACGATGCATTGCAAAATGCACCACTAAATGTCGAAATTGGTCAGACGATGGTAGCGTGCGATTCAAACCAGGAAATGATCTTTGCCCATTGTGTCTACAAAGTGACATTCACTGTACTAGTACTGAGGTGACAAGATCCCTGTGTTTTGTGTTGTGGGTATGCATTTTCCTAACTAAATGACCCCTTGCTCTGGTAGCTTTTTTCTTCTTTTCTTTCTGGCATATCCAGGCTTTCTTTTGAATCATGGTGGATTTTCAAACACAGTGGGATAGTGATAAATCTTTTCAGCTCATGCATTTCTTGCACCTAGGCTGTATGATACATGCAACTCTGCTTCTATCATTCCTAGCTTCTGAAGAGGATCTTCAAGCCAAAACTTGAAACTGGGAGACTATGCATCCGGACGGCAATTTTGTCTGATACCTCCGAAGAAGAGCCAGCTGCACTTGAAAAAGAAAACATGAACTCTAAGAAGGTGAGTACTAGCTGTTTAATGATACCATGAAATTATTAATCAATATATCGAGCTCAAATACCATGTCTAGGCAACAAATCTTTGAGCATGCAGGCAAATACAGAATATGCATTATCGACGTTAGTTAGTTAAGGCAGTGGAAGAGGTTCTCAAAAAGTGAGTTAGAGGTGAACTCTAGTGCACTTTAATCCTGCGATTCAGAGTATGACATTACTTTGCCTCAATGATATAACTAAATGCAAGAAAATATGAAAAACAACTGCTCAGTCATGACGTCAACTCCAGTGCTTTCAGGTGCCCAGCATGCTGCCTGTGGGAGCAGGCATGTACAGTCATGCAGATACAAAATAGCTCCACGCGAACGGGCGTTTTTTTCTGGGGAGCGCTTGACTGGTGGCTTACCGTATATCAATTTATTAACAGAAGATTGGCAGTCTTCGGAAACTGGAGAGAAGGAAACTGCCTAATTTATTGCATATTGATAAACTAAATAAGCGCTTTCCTTCTAGTGTTTTTTCTCTTTAGCTTGGACAAAGTGAATGGACAGTCACTGAACAATTAATTTAAATTGTCTGTTCTTGAAGGCACAATTTCTTGATATAAACAAATTCACAAATGCAAGCTAGGTATCTTGAAACTTGTAAATAATGTGCCCTTCAAGTAGCTTGAGGTCCCATGCCACACTGCATAGGTGCATTGTACCACAGGACATCTGGTGATGTGACACAGCTTGGCAAGAGTAAGAACACTGGATCGCAGTCGTTCCTGGCTCGCTAATTTCTTTCGCCTCTATTCGTTCTAGGTGGCAAGCTGCTGCCATTGACGCTGCCCAAGAAGAGGATGCGACAACCATGGAAGACCCTTAGTTTGCACACTTTATTTGTACTAAGCCTGATTCGAACCAAAAAAAAATTTCGTTTTACCTTTATTACCGGAACTAGGAGACGATTCCTGCGAGACGCTATGACATCACTGCGGCGTTTCTATGGGAGGAACGCTGGACAAACGCCACACTGACATCATAGCGTCTCGCAGGAATCGTCTAGTTTCAGTAGAAGAAACAAGAAAATTCTTTTGGTCTGAACCGGGCTTTAGTGTTTCATTTTCTACTTAATTGTAATAAATGTGTTCTTTTAAATTTCACTTGTTTCTTATATCTTGCAAGGGTAGCTGGCACTATTTGGTGTGACTGAAAAGAACTTGTTAAAAAAAAACTAAAAAGATATGTTTTAAAATAATGTGTTATTTCAGAACAGGCTCTAAATGTGTTCCAGATAGTAAAACCCAATTTGTTAGGAACATATCTAACTGGCATATCTAGATGTACTTATGTGAGACATGCCCAATTTGAAATTTCATTTGGGAGTCCTACCTTTGGCTGTGTACATTGCTAATGCATCAGAAAACCAATTTCTCTTGCTAGCTATCTTTCCAACTGGTTATAGTTCGAATTAGAAATATACAAACTGGCGTTTTTCTAATACGACTTTCAAACACAATTGGTCATGGTTCCAATTGGAACCACACCAATTGGTATTTCTCCAAATGGATGTTCCAAAACACAGTCAGTCATGATTCCAATTGAAAAAAAAAAACAATTGACAATTCTCCCATTGGGCTGATCCAAAACACAGTCGGTCATGGTTCCAGTTGGAAAAAGCCAATTGGTAATATTGAACCAATTGGCATTGCTTCCAACTGGGCGTTCCAAAACACAACTGGTTTCAGCAATTGGTACCAATTGGAAAATCCAATTGGACCCAATGGGTATTTGTAACTGGGACAGGCCGGTATCGTTTAAACAAGCAGACGACAAGCAGAAACGTTTGAAAAAGCAGACGACAGTTCAAACGATCCGGCGGCCATTTAAATTTGAAGATGCACTGAATGTAGTCTGCAGGTGGTCAATACAACTTGGTGGTTTTCCCGCATTCGTGTTGGAACAACACAAATCAATCTGATGACCACACGTATCCGAGAATTTAACCCAAAGTGCTTCCCGCACAAGCAATCATGGTCTGACGGCATCAGGTTTTCCTTTCCATGGCCCTTATCCAAGTTCTCAAACTGCCCTCGCTTTTCCTAAATCACCGATTTGTCTATAATGTCCAGTTCCGCGAGCCCCGGGACATCGGCCGGAGAAAGAAAGGTGCTGTCCCTAAAGCTGAAGCGAGCCATTTTGGACAAAGTCTGCAGGAACACCAAGAAGATCAATATCGCGCGGAAGTATGATATCGCGCAGTCTACTTTGTCAAACGATAATCAAGAATGCTAGCAAGATTGATGCCGTTCTGGATGACGACGTTGGCGGCGGGGATCGAGAAAGTATTCGAGGTGCCACCTGCAACGCTTTACAAGTGGTTTGTGGACGCCCGCACGAAGAACATCCAGCTGAGTGGACCGCTCATGCTAGGCAACGCCAGGGATTTGGGCTTCGTTCTTGGCCATGACAACTTCCAGCCAGGAAATGGGTGGCGGCAATGCTTCAGACAGGCACAGCATCACAAGCAAGAACATTGTCGGTGAGGCAGTGTCCATTGATAATTAGTCATTCCATAAGTGTAAGGACAAGAACCTGGAGCGCATCCTCTGGAACGTACGCCGACAAGGATATCTACGACGTGGATGAAACCGAATTGTTTTTTCAGCTGCTGCCAGCAAAGACACTAGTGACCAAGACTGACAAACGTGTGGGAGGCAAAAACAGCAAGAACCGCATTACAGTACTCATCTGCGCAAACATGGGCGGCTTGGAGAAGCGCTATCTCCTGGTCATCGGCAAAGTGAAGAAGCCACGGGGCTTTGCTAAGGTGCTGTCCATGCCGGTAGCATTTAGGAACAACACAAGGGCCTGGATGACACGAGACATCTCTCAGCAAGCGGCTCCGAGGTTTGACAAGGGATGGGACAAAACGAAGTGCAAGGTGCTGCTCCTATTAGACAATTCCAGCACTCATCACATCAACGCTCACCTGAGTGCTGACGAGGTGCTGTTTCTGCCCCCAAACACGACCACGAGAAGCTGCACCTAATGGACCAAGGTGTCATCGCAAACTTCAAAGTGCACAGTCAGCACCGAGTGATCTGAGCATTTGCTCAATGATATCCGTGCCGCCAACAACCCAGCCAGCCTGAAGGTCCCGTTGGTGAATGTTGCAGATAGGCTACACCATCACAAGCACGGTGGCGCTTGCCGTCTTATCTTTCCCGCCTTCCCTCTCCCTCCTCTTCCCTCTCACCTGGCTTCTATATAAAGCGCAAGCTGTGCAGGAATAGACGTCATGTTTCCTGCAGTGTCACAACAGTGGCGAGAACGATGAGATAGTATCTTTCACTGGTCGGCCCCAGCAGCATGGTCAGCTATTATAGCCTGTCGCAGTTCGGCGAAGCCATCAACAAATGGTCCGCCTACATGATCTGACTGGAGGCATTCTTCGAAGGCAACAAGGTGATGGACTTGAAGAAACGCGCCTTGCTCGTCACAGCGCTGAGCACGAACACCACGGACGTCATCAGCGGAGGCTGTTCGTGACGACGACCGCGCTTCGCTGTTAGCATCCTCAGGACCACCAATTGCTGCGCTGCTCGACACAATGCAAATGTATTTTGTAGCTTCTGTCACTCCAAGAGGGTAGCAGAGCTGCAGATATTTCAATGAGCCCAGACTCACCACTAGTTCAATACAGAACCCAAACGTGCCTCATTTGAAGACAAATATGTCAGCCTCGCTTTCTCTTTAGGCACTGCTACCTTCCAATTACTTCTGGTATATTATAGAGGCCCTAGCTTTCCACGATTCCACGAAAAATCATGGAATTAACGTTTTTCTCAGAAATGCGAAAAACATTAAAACCATTGCTTTTCGGAAGCTGTTTCTTCCAAAAGATGGCGCTACACATCTTCAAAACGAAAGATTAGGGAAAGGTGGCAAAATGTGATGAAAAACGTTATTTTCTTATTAGTTAATGGCAAAAGGGTTTCTATTGACTCATCATCTCTTACAGTTGAAGAAATTCAATTTTATATTCGAATATTCTAACCTTATCAATAAAAAAAGATGGCTAGGTGGCGCAGCCACCACCCGAATCAAAGGGCTCAGCCATAGTCGTGGCCATCTATCCATCTATTGTTTGCGCAGCATAACGTTGGCAGCAACAGGACGCAACAGAAACTGTGCCATTTTTCCGTTTTGCTTTGTTTTTAGAGTTGGCGATCGAGATGGCTCCCTCAGGATTTCGTTTAAGCAAAAAGACAGCCAAAAAATGCGCTCGAGAATACAAGCACGCCAGCTTTTACGAAGATGAAGGAGTCCTTTTTTGCCGAGCTTGCACAAGAGCAACTGACTATCGGCGCAAGTCAACTATTGACGAGCACATCGAGAGCAACCGTCATTGTAAGAATGCCAAAACAAGAAACTCTTCCAAGCGAAAAAGTGGCGAAGAACCATAGGAAGACGATGCTGGAGGTTCAGGAACGCCGAGAAAGCAAAGTCGACTGCAAACGCTGGAATCCGCAATGACCACTTGCGAGGCGACGCACGACATTGTGCTCAAATTCCTGGATGCATTGATATCTGCGAATATTCCACTAGAGAAGGTGGACAATCCGAAACTGAGAATGTTTCTACAGACACATGTTTCGGAACGGCGGGTCGGTGCCTGGATCTGATGCGCTCCGCCGACGACTTTCAGGATTGTTCGAGAAGCATGAGACAGCTTTGAAAGCTATGTTTCAAGGTACCACGGTGTCGGTAATTACTGATGAAACCACCGATGACCGATCGAAATCGGTTGTGAACGTTGTTCGTACAATCAATCAGAAGTGCAAGTGCTTCGCTACAGCCAGTACTAGTGGAAGTTAAATTCGTGGATGAAGTGAACTCGTCCCTGATTGGCCGTACTGTAACGAGAACACTGACGAGGTACGGAATTAAATTCGAGGATCGTTAGAGGCTTTGTAAGCGATAACGCTGCTCATATGGTGAAGTCCTTTAAGGAGTGCATAAAGCCACTTTGCGAGTGTGCTGTTCACATTACGTGTATAGCCCATACAGTTAACATTGTAGGCAGCACATTGCAGGTATCTTTTCCCCTGGTGGACAAATTTGTCGCCTGTATGAAGAAGGCCTTTCGTCTGTCGAGTAAAAAGAGAGCTTTTTACAAATCTCATATGGAAAAGTGTGGGTTCAGAGTTAAGTATCTAGAAATCATGCTTATTAATTAAGGTGTTTTCTTTTGTTAGACAAGTTTATCTTTCCAGAGTTGCGTCGGCATTGTTTTTTTTTATCTTTCGATTTTGGTGTTGGTGCTTTGGAGGGAACATTTGCGGGGGCAGAGTGGCCGCAATGCGGGAGCGGTTCCCCCGCGGTCGTTAAGAAACGTCTCGGGTTTCGGGAGACTGCTCGGACCGAGACTGGGAGAGCCCGCGCTTGGAGCTGCTTGTGGCTTTTAACCGAGTGTGCTTGTATCTAGAGGGTTTTGCCGCTTATTGTCAAATTGTCGCTTTTTGCCCGGTGTAATAATTTAGCTGTTGGCGTCAGCCAGACTGGGAAATATGCAGGGCACGACTCTAGGAGAAATTTGGTTTTGGCGGTTGGAGCGCCAGGCTGACAGCTTGCCGACCATTGGGTAAGAGTGCATCACGTGGGAGTGGCGGAATTTGAAGGGATTGGTCGGTCCCTGAGAGGAAAGGAGGCCCCTACAAGCCTACAAAAGGAGTGCCGTGAGGATTCTCGAGGGTTGAGATGGATCTTTGAATTGGATTCGATTTGATGGAGATTTGGATTTTGAATTCGATTCAGGGAGACTGGGAACGAGGGTCGATACTCTGGACGAGGCAGGATGGTCTCCCAAGTTGGGACTTGTAACTAGTGTAAATAAATGCACATAGTTCTCTACAAGCAGTGAGTCGACCCGTCACTCAGCGACGTTCGTGTCACCACGCTCCAGACCATCGGAGCGGAACCTGCCTCCCACACCACCGGGAGGACCAACAACTTAACTGGGCAGGTCGACAGGATGGTGGCGCGATTTCCGGTGAGACAATGTGGCGGCGACCTGCGGCTAAGTACGTGAGCTTCGGCTCAACGGTGGACGAGGCAGCATCGCTGTGAGAAGCCTGCGTGGGCTCCGGCCCGAAGTGACCAGGACGACATCCCATGAGAGGTCTTGGTGGGTTTCGACCCAAAGTGGACGAGGCAGCATCCCCGTGAGAGGCCTCGTGGGTTTCAGACCCGAAGAGGACAAGCGACATCCCCGTGAGAGGCCTTGTGGGTTTCGGACTACGAAGTGACAAGGCGACATTCCTGTGAGAGGCCTTGCGGGTTACGACCCGAAGAGAATGAGAGGACAAAGCAACATCTACGCGAGAAGCTTAGTGGGCTGCGGTCCAAAGTGCATCGACGACGCAACATCGTCTACGTGAAAGTTGCGTGGGTTTCAACCTCGAAGAACGGACCAGCCAGACCTGAACCCAGCACAGACTCCGACGGGTGACATCCAGCGACACCGGAGAGTCATCGCCTCAAGAGCGGCGCACTGAAACAGGTGAGACTCATTTCTGTTTCCTCCCGGTTTCGCATGTCAGTGGTGACTCGGTCGATCACCAAAGGAGCTCGGGGAGCGATGAGTGAGAGCAGCGATAAGAGCCCGGCCATGCTGGACGACGCGTCGGAGGGGGAGGGAGCAAGAGCAGGCACGAGCTCAAGCTAAAAATTGTAGCTCTAACCCTTTTCGGCCCTGGTGTCCTATAAAAAGGACATGAAGAAAGCTAAGCATTAGATGAAATCTAAACAGCCTAGAAACCGAGACAGGAACTGAGCCTGGGGCGAAAACATCCCCAACGGCGTGGACATCATTTGCTTCTTCCTTCTCCTCCTTGAAGCTCCAGTAGTACACAAACAAAATGGCGGATGGTGAAAACGGCGGCAATCGAAGGTGAGCGCATGTTTGTTATTTTTTTACTCAATAGCTGCTCGAGTGTTAACGATGAGAATTTCGTGCATTGTTCCTAATATATTCAAGGCTGTAGTGGTAGCAGAAGGGTTCTTCTGGAGTGAATATTATGTCTGCGGCTTGTCACGTTGTACGTGTCCTATAAATAGGACGCCAGGGCTCAACGGGTAACAGGGTTCTATGGGAGGTTTTGCAACTGTGTGCTTGTTGTTTTCTTTTATAGGAGCCGTAATTTTTATTTTTGCTCTAATTATTTTTTGCTCAGGTGGGACAATACCTCCTGGAGTATTCTACTCGGCCAGAAGATCACTATGCCCAAGAAGGCCGCGTCTCGAAGATCCTGATATAACGTTTGCCGCGCTGGAAATGGCGACATATCCGACGCTGATGATGAAGAGCGAGACAGATGAAGCCAGCGCAGTTGTCGAGGTGGCGGATGACGACCGGGCCAACCCGCAGGAACTGTCCGACTCTTCTGATGAGGATGACCAGCATGAAAACGAGAGCCCGAGACCCCGAGCCCTGGTGCAGGAAAGTTTCTGAAAAACCATGCACTCAATTTCAGCCAGTTTCTGACGAGAACAATGGCTATCTTGGACCTCCTCTCACGCCATATGAGTACTTCTCGAGGTATGTGCCCAAAAGCGTGTTCACTGAGCTAGCCGATAAGACAAACATGTACTCAATTTGCCATGATAGAAAATCAGTGCTGACAGATGAAGAAGAAATCAGAAGGCTCATTGCACTTCACTTGGCAATGTGTGTGATACGCTATCCTCGGTTGCGCTTGTATTGGAAGCCTTCATTCAAGACCGAACTTTTGTCCTCTGTGAGCATGTCAAGAAACCGCTTTGAGAAGCTCAGAAATTGCCTTCATATTGTCGATGTGAATGGCAACCACAACGCCAATGACCGTCTCTGGAAAGTGAGGCCCCTTCTGAATTCGTTCCAAGAAAGGTGCCGTCAGCTTCCCTTCCCAGTTAAAAATACCCATTGGGTCCAATTGGTTTTTCCAGTTGGTACCAGTTGGCGTAACCATCTGTGTTTTCGGACTCCCAACTGGAAAAATACCAATTGGTATTTGTCCAACTGGAAATAAACCCATTGGCATTTTACCAACTGGAACCATTACCAGTTGGTACTATTCCAGTTGGAACCGTACCAACTGGAACCATTACCAGTTGGTACTATTCCAGTTGGAACCGTAACCATCTGTGTTTTTGGACTCCCAATTGGAGAAATACCCATTGGCATTTTTTTCAATTGGAACCGTAACCAGTTGGTACTATTCCAATTGGAACCGTAACCATCTGTTTTCGGACTTTCATTTATAGAAATACCAAGTAGTATTTTCCCCATTGAAAGTGTAACAAGTTGTGTTTTGGGACTTTCAAACTCGAAACTACAGAAAGAGCCCACTTGCTTGCTTTTTAGCTACCATTCATTGGCACAAATCTTAAAGCAAGAACAAGCAATTAGCTGAACTGGACATTCATTATATGCACAGGATGCACAACAGTGAAGAGTATATGTCAAATGAAAGCTTTATTTTGACTAGCGGGATACCTAAATATTACAGGTTGAACGTTGAGACCAATGTTTTGCGGAACTTGGATGCAGTTGATGACAGCATCGCCATCTCCTTCATGCTCAGCTCTGCCTCCTGCATGTCGAACACGTGTACCAGTTAGGTTGCATATCTAAGAAGCATTGTGAAAAAATGTAGCAAAGTCTAGACGTACAACAAATGGGTAAACACTTGGCTCACATTAGGTAAAAGTTGTATGATGCTCGACGCGTCATTAAAAGGGGCAGTACAAGGAGCCTTGTACTTTCAGTAAATACAGCTTTCGATTATTCATTGACATTCACAAGCTATAAAACACAGATTTTCTATCCACGCATGGCAGTCGCAGAAGAAAAACAAAAATACCAGCGTTTGCCTCCTAAACTCGCAGACAGAGCAAGTGACCTCATGATCTGAAGCTGATTACATGCCACGAATGTTTATCATATCCACACGCTGTGGTTGGCAAGGCACAGGTCACACAATGAATTCCACACATTGCTAAGGTTTGGCTACTCCTGTCGTCGCAGTAACTGAGCACGAGCCACTACTTGATTGCATGTCGAGGTATTGTCTTAAAGGGCAACTCCGCTCAATTCCAAAGATTTCGGGATAATGAGTGATTTCGAATCAAAAAGCCCTAGTAAAAGACACTACGTCGTCTGCTTCGCGAAAAATGGGATATATATTTTTAAATCTAATTTTAAACACGAGCGGAAATCGAAACCGAAACTTCGGCGCCGTCCGGCAACATTGGCCTCGGGCCGCCAAGTACATGGCCATCACGTGGTACGAGATGTCACGTGATCCTCGGCCCAACGACGGGCGAGATGTGGATGGGGGCGGGCGTGTGGCAGGCGCGAGTGTCGTACGCTCTGCACCGCACTCTTCGCCACGTTTTGGTGTCTACGGCATTCGACGACGTCAGCACAACTGCGGCATAAGTCTGCGCACATGGTGTCCATAGTGTGGACGAAACTCCGAGAGACAATAATCACAAACGGTGAGACGACGACAGTGGTTGTGACACGAAAGACAGCGGTAACGGCGGGCGGCCGGTCTGCTCCCAAGAAGCAAACTGCGCAGGCGCGTACGCCAATCACGTGGACACCGCTGAGCGCAGAGAGGCAACGTTGCTGACGTCATGCGCTACGCTCGATCGGAGAACTAAAACAAGCAAAAGGGGGCCATGAAGATGACGTTTAGCTCAATGTTGGCTCCGCCCATGCCGTAGCCTTGACTGCGCTGTTGGTTGCGCCTGAATTCGCCCGCTTAAGTCAGCCGATTTCGGCAACTTGGCGTGTTGCAAAGTTTGCCGGACCGTTTAAGAAACATTTAGACAGAACTGCGTCGTAATATTTGACGTGTGGTCTTCCTAGGCGATACTGAAGAGGACTGCATTGTTTTTTCAAAACCAAAAATGAAACGGAGTTGCCCTTTAAGCTCAAATAGAATGCTCACGCTTTGCTCATGTCCGCTGTATGAGCCACACTTAAATTTTGTCGCCGTGGGTATCACAAAGCTTTATGGCAAACTTCTGAGGATTGATGTCGTTGCCAATGACGACAACACTATCCCCACCACCTTGTCATCAAATTTTGCAAAGGAGAGAATGAAAAGAGGTATTCACTTTTACTCTTTAAATTATGGGGCAAAAAAGGGTCCCACTGGTGCCAGTAAGCTTGTGTAGAGTGAGAAACATTCGACATAATATTGTTACATGGCCCCTTTAAGTACAGCGTTCCCCCAAATGTAGCGTCAGTGGTCCGAAACCAGATGCCAAAGTTTCAGAACTAATTTATCTCAATTAAAAGTTATAACTGATTATCAAAAATATTACGAGAATGGGGCCATTTTTGGTAACTGGCACCATTCAGCTCCATGTATTTGAGATCTGTTAGCCACCATTTTCCCACTAAAATTGACACCTGTACTTCATCTTCCCACTGAAATTGACACCTACTCCATTTTCCACTGAAACCTGTAATTCATTAACAATGCACTCAAGATTATTTAACTAGTAACTGCTCACACCACAATTACAACTTCTGAAAGCATGACACTTAATGTGTTCACTCTGTCTAATAATACAAAAAAGTAAATTAAGACATAATCTCAAAATTACGACAAACTAATAATCTCAAAAGTAAATTATGGCAATTATGGTAAACTGTGGCAAGTCAGTGCTTTCAGGAATCTCAAACTAATAATCTCAAAAGTAAATTATGGCAATTATGGTAAACTGTGGCAAGTCAGTGCTTTCAGGAATCTATAGTTCATTTTTTTAGATGCCTAAAACACTTTTTTTCACTGACATTTCATTACACTGGGTAACAAAGACTTTCAAGCTGACAGCTCAAAATATTCTATTTTGTAGAGCTTCATTCGTTCAGGCTCCTATCCTGCACTGACCATATAGCTAGGAGTGTCTCAGGATATTTATAAATCAGAAATCGCCTGTTTGCAATGCAGCAAGCATCAAGAAAAGAAACAAAGAAGTTTTCTTACCTTGCACCCTTAAACTGTTTGTTATCCATCCTTCGCGCTCCAACGAGGTGGCAGGCCAAATGAAGTAATTATCACCACACTACTCAGCACTCGCAGCAATAAAACATGACTTGTTGAATCTCTACTGTAACCATGCCACAGATGTGCCTGCCATCGGTATGATTGGAGCCATGTGCGCAGAGAGAGATCATACGCGGACGCCATCTTTGTTTGCCCAGTGTGCACAGATGCTTCCAACGATTCCCGCCGATTTTAGCGGAAAAGCCAAGTTTACTCGCGATATTTAAGAAATAGATTACAACACGATACAAAACAAAGAAAAAAATCCTTCCGCTTTCAATTTTCATGCACAAATTGTCCTCATTTTGAGATTTAAAAAAGTATGGGCAAGTGATCCGATCAGATCCGATAGCGATACATACGCAAATGCGGTATCGGAGTATCGGGTATCGTTATCGGAGGCATCGAAATGATCAACTAAAACTCTTTTAAAAGGTTTTAAAAAATCGTTTCCAGGCCTCCGATACAAAAAAAAAAAAATTGAAAAAAATATTTTGAAAAATTTTATTTTTACATTCACCAACATCTAGAGAATATTCCCAGAAAGTTTCATTTGTTTTGACTTCATAGTTATTTTGTTATAAATTATTTTGGGTCCACCGATGCTAAAGAAAAGGTAGAGGTTCATGCACTTTGAACACATTATTCTCCAGTCCACTTCTTGGCATAACTATTGTTTTGCAATGGCACAAAAAGAAAGGCTCACTCATTGTTTTTGCTAACTGGAATTTAATGGGCACTGCAATGGTGACATTGTTTCTTTCTTTTTTTTTACAAATACAAAAAAATCTATTTGATTTGTCAATGTGATGTTAGTATAAAATAAATTACTTTTAAAAAATTTGGTTTTCTCAGTTGCAGTGAAGAAAAATGTTGGGTATTACATTAGTTTAATCCCTAGTTATAGTTTTCCTAAACAATGTCAGTGCGTTCCTGATAAATACGACTAATCTTTTGTACAATTTATGTACACAGATAAAAATTTGCAAAGTTGACCCTTTTGGGAGTGTCCTCCCTTAATTGGAGTGTCCAATGATAGGTTTAAATCCCAATAAGACTTTTTACCGTTTGGAAGTTGTTTAATTCAATTGATATTGGAATAATTAAATACTCAATGAAATGGCCAATTGGTGCATCACATGCCAATTGGGCACTACCGTTCCAATTGGGATCTCGAAACAGATTCTAAAGGGAAACATTCCATTTGGGATAACCAATTAAAAAATGTAACCCAATTGGTATAACTGATACCAATTGGAAACAACTATCCCAACTGGGATGACCAGTTGGAAAAATGCATCCCAGTTGGAATGGCCAGTTGGTGGATTAGGTTCCAATTGGAAATCTCAATTCCAATTGGAGTCACCAACTGGAAAAATGTAACCCAGTTGGTATCACTGGATACCAATTGGAAACAACTATCCCAACTGGGATGACCAGTTGGAAAAATGCATCCCAATTGGAATGGCCAGTTGGTGGATTAGGTTCCAACTGGAAATCTCAATTCCAATTGGAGCCACCAATTGGTAATGCCAAAACCAATTGGATTCTGTGATTCCAACTGGGATCTCTCAGATTCCAATTGGTACCAATTGACTTTCCAATTGGAACCAATGGGTATTTTTAACTGGGTTGGAGGAACACCTTTGCGTGGATGAACAAATAATTCCTTCAAAGGAAAGCTTGATGTCAAGCAGTACGTCAAAGGCAAACCAAACCCTTGGGGCGTGAAGGTATTCATGTTGTGTGGCGCGTCGGGAGTCGTTTATGATTTCCTCGTTTATCAGGGCTCCACAACAGAACTGAGTTCTGAAAACAAACAAACGTTTGGTGTGACAGGTGCGTTTGTTTTGCACTTAGCAGCAAGGATACCTGATGGCATCGGGCACAAGTTGTTTTTCGATAACTACTTTACCTCCTGCCGGTGCTCCGTGTTCTGGAGAAAAGAATTTATGCTGCTGGTACTATTCAAAAAAGCAGAACTGAAAAGTGCCCTTTGAAGACAGAAAAGCAGCTGAAAAAGGAAGGAAGAGGGTCGTCCGACTACCTAGTGAGCAGTGATGGCAAAATCGTAATCACAAGATGGATGGACAATCGAGCCGTGAACCTGGCGTCGAATTGTGCTGGCGCTGGACGACGAAGATGTAGTGAGCAGGTGGAGCAAAGCAGACGGCGACTACATAACTGTCAAACGCCCTGCAGTTGTAAAGAAGTACAACGAAAGCATGGGAGGGGTAGACAAGACAGATTTCTTGGTGTCCCTCTACCGGACCTCGATTCGTTCAAGAAAATGGACGCTCCGTGTAATCGTGCACTTTTTCCCTCTGTGTGTGACCAACTCCTGGCTCAAGTACAGGCATCATGCCCAGCTCCGAGGCATCAGCACGAAAGAGCAGATGGACTTACTAGAGTTCACCCTGGCTGTAGTTGAGAGCCTGGCAAAGCTTGTTCCCTGAACCACGGCCGGGCTAGAGCGGCGCCGCGCGCGCTTTCATACGGCCTCCGCAGCGGCGGCGAAAACAAAGGGGAGGAGTCTCGACGTACAGTTCCGCCGCTCTCCGCACGGGGGCTACGCGAGCCAACCCTTGCCTGGCACTTGCGCGCTTGCATTTGCAGGCTGCTTTCGACGCGCGTGCGGGCTGTTTTCGCAGCGTTTGTGCTTCTGTGATTTAACAGCAATCACATCGTCTTACTTTTCTTCGGTCTGAGAGAGGCTGAAGGCGTGAGTTTTCAGAAATTCATCGCAGTGCGCTGCATGTTGTTCAACATAGTAAAGTGAATTCAGTGTATATGCTTCGACCGGTGCCGTGATGGTGTACTGTTGTGTCCCGTACTGCAAATCGCGTGCCGGGAAAACGCCGGGGTTTCGTTCCACCAGTTCCCTGTGGATCAAGAACTGTGCTCAAAATGGCAGCGGAACATTTCAAGGCAGAACCTCGTAATAAACGACAAGTCGCCATCGACTGTCGTATGCAGCAGGCACTTCCGTCAGATCGATTACGCTCCTGACTGCAGGATAAGAAAGCTGCTTCCCGGAGCCGTGCCAACTGTCTTTGAAGATTATCCCGCATACTTGGCGCCAAGTGCGAAGAAGCCCCGGAAAGAACCAGTCGTAAGACAATCTTTGCCCCCTCGCAAACCAACTAAGCGGAAGGCAGAGCCAGAGGAACTACCTGCGGATTTGGATGCTCCGGAGAGTTTCGACAAGCCGTCTGCAAATGTTTCCACCCAGACCACTAACAATGATGCACAGCGATCAAGTCGGTACCTTTCTATGGTTGGAAGACTGCGTTCTCAAGTCGCCTATCACCGTTCTCAAAGTCAGAAGTCTCTGTCTCTGCTGAGAGCTGAACAAAAGGCAAGCGAGGCGTACCGTGCAAACAGGCACTTGGCTGCACTTGAGGAAATTGTGGCAGACGCTGAGCGAGGGGAAAAAAAGGCCGTTTTCCTTCTACATCAGATCGGAAGGTACGGGAAAAAGCATGACAGTTACCCTGAAGAGTTCATTCGAGAGTGCGTGATATGGCGTTTCATTTCGCCGAAAGGATATGACTACGCTCGCACGTCGGGCCTTTTAACCTTGCCTGCAAAGTGTACTCTACAGAGGTACATGGGTCCATCCCCGACGACATCCGGAATGAGCGCCGCGATGAAGGAAAGGCTCGTTTCCGAGGCGTCGATGCTGAGCAGCAAGCAGCATATGGCCTCCTTGATAATCGATGAAGCAAGCATCAGACCCAAGTGCATCTATGACAGGAAGGCCGACGCTGTGTTTGGCCTTAAAGACAAGCCCGGCGGTGATACGCCCAGCAGCTCGAAGGAAGTGCTCGCGAACAGAGTTTTGTGCTTTGTATTGCAAGGCCTGTCAAGCAAGTACAAAATTCCCTGTTCGTATTACTTCACAAAACAGCTGAGCGGCAGGGACCTGTTCACGTGGACAAAAGAGGTGATCGCTGCGGTGGAATTGTGTGGCTTCGTTGTGACCCGCATTGTGACTGACAATTACTCAGCCAACGTCACCTTGTTTAAACACTTGGGGAGTGGCTCTCTGCAAACAGTCGTGAGGCACCCACACGATGACAGCCGCATCATTCTGCTCAGCTTCGATCCTTGCCACGTCCTGAAGAATGTGCGCAACCAGTTCCTGGAGCGACAGCTTACGGATGGCTCAGGTGTGATTAGTGGCACCTTCGTACAAGAGCTTTACGAGCACCAGAAGAATATGACAATCAAGCTTGCCAGGAATTTGACGAGGAAGCACGTCTACCCTACAAACCTGGAGAAGATGAATGTACTTCGTGCGGTTCAGATCTTCTCCCCACAGGTTTGTGCAGCACTGGAACACCTCGAAGAAAACTCCCGCAATGACCCTGCACTCTCCGCATTTAGGCGAGCAAGTTCCACCGTGCACTTCATGAGGACAATGAAAGATTGGTTTGATATGCACGACACCTCTTTCGGCGGAACGGGGCAGAAGGCACCCATTGCAGACGTGGACGATGGCCGGCTGTTGTGGCTAGAAAATGACTTCACGTGCTATGTAAAGAAAGTACAAGCAAGCTCAGTCGCCTCTGGGAACGGCGCTTTCACCGGCGAAACGTTCCAGGCCCTGCTTTTCACTACAAAGTCAACAGTGGAAACAACTCGATACCTCCTAACCCAAGGCATCAACTACGTGCTAACAAGGAAGCTAAACAGCGACCCCATAGAAGCAGTATTCGGCAGAGTCAGGTACATGTGCGGTGGAAACGACATGCTCGACGCCCGGGCTGTGACGGCTGCTTTGGACCAAATTGTAAAATCCAAGTTCGCAAGGCCACCTGAAGTCGTGACGTGCGACACTGATGTTGACAAGTTGGTCAGTAGCCTGTCGGTGACATTCTCTGACGACCTGAAAGAGCTTAGGGAATGTACTTCCGCTCCCCCGCTGTCTGTGACATGCTCTGGTTTGGCCTACGTCGGCGGTTACATCGCGAAACTGATCACGGACTTCGGGTGCGAATCTTGCGCCATGCTCCTCACTACAAGCGACAAAGATCAGCCACTGTACGCGCTTTTGAGAGGCCAGGACAGAAGCGGGCTTGCCTACCCGAGGCCAGAGTTCCTTGCACTTTTAAACGGGATCGTCACATTCTTCGAGAAAATAGCAAAACACCTGCCACGCACGCATGTTCTCGAAGTTCTACAGCTGCTCGTAGAACCGCATCTTGAGGACGTACCTCTGCTGAACTGCCCCGAAAGTGTTGCCAATAGTCACGGAAGACGGTCAGCAAGTTTGATTGCTGACAAATTCTTCAGGATCCTTTTAGTGAATCACTCCACTCGAGTCACCGACGACAATGAAAAGCACATGAACTATACACATAAGCCGTCGAGGAAGCACTTCCGACTGTGAAGCTTCTCCAGCTCGAACAACGTTTCTTTTGTGCAAGACTGTTTTGTCACGCCGAAGATGATTTTTCTGGTGCTCGAACTGGGGAACGCCATTATTTATGTGTTCAAATGGTGCAATTGTGCTTTTTACTGTTTACTTCAATGTATTGCAAACGTTTTAGGGGTAATTACCGAATGTTTACTTGCTAGCTTCTGACAAGCTCCTGTGCTGTTGTGCATAATACAGTAAGGTCTCATTGCTTCTCTCCAAATAAACTCGTTTCCAGTTTGCCTGGTGCCTTTCAGTTCACAGATTATCCCCGATGCTTTTTCTTCGGCATGCGTTTTTAAAGATTTCTTAACTAACGCTCTGCAAGTTTTAAGTCGTAACCTATGACAATTAGAGTACGCCGCTAAGTACTTCAACCTGCATATGAAACCGAAACATTGAAACTAGCCAAGGCGAATCAATCACGCTGCGCTGAGAGCAAAATTTTGCAGCAATTCTGTTTGTTGCACCCGATGGCGGGCGCCCACGACAGCGGAGTACTTAGGATTTCAGTTCAGAAAAGGGGGAGGGGGGCAGGGAGGGCAGCGTGAAAGACCAAAAAGGTACACAAAAATTAAACCACACAACAGAAAAAGCCAAAGCTTGTAATTTATTCACGATACACTAAAAATTTAGGGCGATTCCACGTTCTGTCGAATTTTGTAATTATTTCATTAATTTCTTTAGAGAAATTGCAAAATGGCTCATCGTCGCTTTGAGAACATACATCGAAGTCGCGTATGGCTGGTGCGTAGCGTGCGACACAAATAATCAGCCGAAGATCAGAAACCATTATTCGGTGATGGGCACGGAGTCTTCGTTTGGTTCTTCCTACCCGGCCCCCTTTAACCCCCCTTCTGCGTGCGCCAGTAGCGGTGATTGTAGTGAAAAATAAAGAAAAGAAGAGCAGAGGCCGCGCATAGCTCGCCCGCGCGCGGAGTGGGAGACGAGCGCGTCCGCAGGGTTGCCCCGCAGCGCCAGCTCCTAGCAGCGGCCGCAGGCAGGAACTAGGCCTCTTGCGGAGGCCGTATGAAAGCGCGCGCGGCGCCGCTCTAGCCCGGCCGTGCCTGAACTTGCCACGGAAGCGCTGGCGACCATCTACCTCTCCGCTTCAACCGCTCAAGAGGCCCAACGCCACCACACTGAGACCAGTCCACGATGTTAGGTACGACCAGATTGGACACTGGCCTTCCGTAGGAGAGAGCAGCAGCGATGCAAACTGGAAGGGTGTACAGGAAAGCCAAAGATAAAATGCGAAAGTGCAACGTTCACCTCTGCTTGTCCAGTGGAAAGAACTGTTTTCTGGCTTTCCACACACGATAACTTCAACCTTGGCAAGCAACTGTGCAGGAAAGCGCAAGAGTGCAATGTGAACCTTCTTCTTATGCGCCGTAAAGAACTGTTTTCTGTCTGTCCATATAAGATGGCAAGCAATTGTGCTCAGACCGAGCAATTTTCGCCAAAATAAAGTTCACCTTTCGACTTTGCGTTTGTACATTTTGTTAACCTCCAAGCCCTGACGTCCTATATATAGGACATGACGCAATCTCGAATGACAATAAGTACCAAAGGAATCTTTTTGTTGCAAAGGCCTTTAAACAATGTATTTAAGAAAGTTCAGACAGAAAAAAAAATATCTGCACTGTAAAAAAAAATCAGGGCCGAAAGGGCTAAAGCTCAAACTCCAGATCGCATAATTTAACGCGAAGCAGGCAGAGGAGAAGTCGCGTCGCGGTGGAAAAGACACGGGTAAAAGAGGCAAGATGGCAGAATACGCAAAGGAGCTGCGCGCGGTGTCAGCTCAGATGCCAGATGCCAAGTCCATGGTTTCAGGATGGTTCAAAAACTTAGACACACTGTTCGCGTCGCTGAGCATACAAGTGGAAGCACAGGGGGCCATCATTCTTCCGTTTCTAACGAAAAAAATGAGGGCTTTCAGTGCGAACCAGTCAAACGGACAGATAGTGCTGTATTTAGAATTGAAAAAAAAAAATTCTTAGGGAGTTTAAGATGATTGCCAACGAATACCGGAGGTTATTCCTCACATCTCGAAAACGGACGGGGAGTCGTGAGCACAATTTTCCACGAAACTGAAAACATTTTTTTATAATATCTGAACAGTTGCGAGATTCAGACTCTGGATCAGCTGAAGCATCTCAAGCAAGTCATGCCAGACGAGGTGAGAACCTATGTTCTCCAAAATGAGGCGAATGGGTGGCTTAGGCTAAAGGAGTTAGTTGAGCTGGCAGCAAACTTTGACGAAAGCCGTCGTGGGAGAAAGCCTCAAGGCAGGGAGAAAGCGTCGGACAGCGCACCCGCTCGAGGGCGAGAGGGGCAGCTGAAAGAGACTGTGTCGACAACGACTGGCGGTGAGGGACGCAGCGCGGACCGAACGAGGGCAATTCAATGTTTTGGTTGTGGTCGAATGGGACATATCCAGAGAAACTGTCAGTAATCACGCGTTTACTGCGCGGACTATCGACGAAGGCGTAAGAAAAATTTGCTGTGGCAGACACGCTTCAGGTCTGTGAACGATCTGGAACTGAAAATACTCAGGCAAGTTTTGGATCCTTCAACTCCCATCTCGCGGACGGATCAGCTGTGCCACAACTGCTTCAAGTATTTCAGTTCCCTTGTTGAAGATCGGCATGAAGCATGCAAAGCCGGACCTTCGGATGCCCACGAGGACTTCGTTGACAAAACAACGTATGTCAACGAAATAAACAAGTGCGTACCATCACTGCAGATAGAGATCTCACCATTCAGGATGCCAGCAGAATTGAGAAAAAAGTTGGCTCGTTCATACGCGGACAAAAAGCAAATTCAAGTTGAAGAAGCGGTAAAGAAACAAATGTGGCGTAAGATCAGTGACGCGTATGATGTGCCAGAGCAGACAACTGGAGCATCTTCATCCACAATGTGCGCCAAGTGGGAAGCAAACGTGCGAACAGCATTCCAGAACAGCGCATCTATCAGTGAAAGGTGTCAGTTGCTCACACTGTTTCCAAACGATATGAGCAAGCAGCAAATACTAAGCGTTGTTCCCGAGGCAACCAAGTACTTGATCGACAAAGCAAGACGCCTTTTAAGCAGCCCAAGGAGTATGGGCACTTCCTGATCCATACACTCCGCACAAGCTCACGGAATCGGATATCGCAATGGCTTGTCATGTTTTTTTAGAAGACGAGATGGGCTGCTCCATTCAAGGTCCGAGCAAGAGAGACGTCATCGCGTTAAAAACATCGGGGTCGAAGGAGTTTATAGTGAAACGATATATGACGCGCTCTATTTGTAAATCCTACTCTCTTCTGATGAAAACCTATCTGGACATCAAGCTTGGCCTAACCAATTTTTATACGCTGCGTCCGAAGTGGGTGAAAATTGCTCTGTACACAGACCAGTGCGTGTGCGTGAATTGTGCGAACTTTCAACTCGTGGTGGCATCAGTCATCAACGCCTCATCCCGTGCTTTAACTGAAAAGGACATCACTTCTCTGCATATGCTCCAACCCTTCAGAAGCCCGTATGCTGCTAAAATGCAAAGAATGCCCTGGAGTGAGGAGTCTGCACGTACAATACATCTTCATTGTGAGGAGGATATTCAACTGGCGATTTGGGAGTTGGGAAACTTGATCAAGAAGACGCTTACAGTGGCCGTGTTCCTCAAGCTGACAAGAGATTGCGTGGAAAAATACATTACTCATGAATACATTACGAATATTCAAAGAAAAGCAATACGAGATGCTAATAGGCGAATGTAACACAAAGGTCAATTGTGTTACACTTTGCCTTTGCAGAAAATTGGAGCATTGTTCTTCCAAACCAAGTGCAAGGCTACTACTGGCATAAAAAGCAAATCAGCATTTTCACATGTGTTGCCACAACAGCCAACGGAGCAAGAAGCTTTGCCACAGTTAGTGATGATCTTCACCACGATTCTGCACATGCCCTTCTGGCGCTAAGAACCATCGTTATGATCCTTGAAGAGGAAGAACCCATCTTCAAAACGATAATATATGTATCGGATAGTGCTGTGACACACTTCAGAAACAGATTTCAGTTGTATGAAATGGGGGAAAAACCGCGTCCTGTGGCGGTGGTTGTTCTCTGCCAGTGGCCACGAAAAGAACGCCTGTGACGGCATTGGTGGCCTTTTAAAGCACCATGCCACATTACACAACATCAGAGAAACTGCTAATTCTGCAATCCTGACTTCTCGCGACTTTGTGTCTGTCCTAACAGCGAAGCAAGTCAAAACGCGCATTTTCGACTTGCCCATTGAAGAACTTATGAAGTTCAGAGAAGAGATGAAGGAAAACTGGAGCAGCATTCGCCAAGCGCCTGTACTGCGTTTGTGTCATGTTTTGTATAAGCAATCACCTGAAGCCTCCATCGGAAACAGGGTGCACGTAGCTAGGACTGCAGAAGAAATAATGGTTTTGACGAATGCCTAATGTATAAGGTTGCATTGTACTGTGCCTCGAGCATTCAGCTGCCTAGCTTACACTAAATAAATATATCTTATGGCGCTGAAGCCAATTTAGTTTTCATGTTTCCATGTATACCGTATTTACTCGCAGAATGAACACACTTTTTTTCCGAAAAATCGAGGCAAAGTTGGGGGTGCGTTCATTACGCGAGGTAAAATTTTTGCGTCCGTGAACGGACGTTTTATTCCGCAAAAATCGACGCAACTTCTTATATCTTTGCGTGCGGCACGGCAACTCCAAAGCCAAACTGCGATGCGAAAAAAAAAAATGCTCCTCTCCTTGTTTTTTTCTTCTTGCTTCTGTGGGTTTGTTTTTTTTTTTTCCACCTTTCACAAGTTGTTTTGTTTGCCCACGCTGCCCATGCATTGCGACCTCGCTGCACCAGGATGGAAAAGTGGGTTCATTTCGAGGGCTTCTCGCTTCTCTTTCCAAAGTGCGAGGAGGAGGCGAGGGCAGGATCTCCATTATGTGCGCTTTGCTTGGGCGAGGGCTTCTCCGCTTTTCTTTCTTATCTCCTTGAGCGCGACTCTAAAACCAAACTGCGTCGTGCGAAAAAAAAAAAAATCTCTTTGTTTTTTTTCTTTTTCTTAATTCCATGGATTTTTTGTTTGTTTGCCGCCTTTTTGCAAGCTGTTTTGCTTTACTTAGGCGAGGGCTTCACCTCTTCTCTCTCCTATCTTCTTGCGCGCGCAACCTTAAAACCAAACTGCGCTGTGCAAAAAAGAAAAAAGAAAGAAAGCAAGTTCTTTTTTTTTGGTTCTGTGGATTTTTTTTTTTTTTCGCCTTTCGCAAGTTGTTTTGTTTCGCTTTGCTGAGACGAGGGCTTCTCAGCTTCTCTTTCTTAACTCCTTGCGCGCGGCGCGCAATCCAATATCCAGACTGCGCTGTAAAAAAAAAAAATATATTTTTATGCTTTTTTTTTTTTTGTTGCTTCCGTTGGATCTTTTTTTATTTTTTTATCGCCTTTCACAAGGCGTTTTGTTCGCTCACACTGCCCATGCATTCGCGACCTCGCTGCACCAGGATAGAAAAGTGCCTTCATTTCACACGCCTGGAGGGAGGGGGTCAAAATTTTGATGTCCGAGTTGGGGGTGCGTTTATTAAGCGAGGGAAAAAAAGTCAAAATTTTGAGAGCCGACTTGGGGGTGCGTTCATTACGCGAGTGCGTTCATTACGCGAGTAAATACGGTATTAGCTATGCAAGGAACAATTGGTTTAGTCACATTATGAAAAATGTGTGACCATAATAAACAGTTTGTATTGTTAAAAGATTCTAATTTAGCTTGACGATAATGTTGTTCTTAAGGGGGACGCAAATTTCAGTTTGCGAAAAATGTAAAAAGTCGGTTTTTAGGAAGTTCGATATTTCACTTCCACGGGCCTTTTTCCTCGCAATCACAAAGTTTTTTCCGCTGAAAACTATCTCTAAATGGCCTAATTAATTACTAACAACAGCTCAGGTAGCACAATATCTACTAAAAACCTCGAAAAACGAGTGTTTTTCGCACCCCGTAACTCCGCGACAACACAACCGAGCGCGGCCATCTTGGTATCAAATGAAAGAGCATTGCGTCATTTACCCGCTTCCCGCGTCGGCTCTCGTCTCCCGCGTAATGCAAACACATAAAAATAAAAAACTTAAAGCGCCCAGAAACAGAAAGAGCGGCGTCCGATTGGCCCCCGTCGCCACGTCACCCGCGGCGCGTTTCGTCATCGGCCGGCTTTGTGGTTGCCCCTAGCAACCGCCGCCGGGAGAGCGGCGCGTCGTCTGCTATGCACGCGGAGCCACTCTTCCGTTGCTCTTTGTTCGCGGCAAGAAGTGCGGATCTGTTTCGCCTCGTGAATATCGGCTTGAAAGCAACAGTTTTCAGCTCGTTTTCCTTTAAATATTTCCTCGTCGTAATGGGATGCTCGTTTCCACAGAAGCGGAAAACAAAACAATGTTTCGGCAAACGCAAACGCAAGGCCTGGAATCGCGGCAGAAAGAAACCGAACCCTCCAAACGATGTCCCTTCGGACGAATCGGTGGTGATTTCCGAGTCGTCTCGTGCTGCATCACCGGCAGGGTGGCTAGATGCGGCCGAGCGAACAAGCAAATAGTCGTCGCCAACCAAGCCCAAAAAAGCGGTGTGACCTTCGTGAGCAAGCCCAAAACAAGTGGAAGTTCAATAAATGTAGATTCTTGAAAATTGTTTATTAATTATAATATGAGAAAGAGAACTCGCTCAAATACGAAGGCGAAGTAAAAAATAACTAATTATGTTAATCTTGCCAGTGCATAATCAACGCCTCAACTACACACAGTCATCGTCGCACGTGTCCGACTCATCTGGAAAATCCTCAGCCTTCACTTCTGCTGAACCATACATGTTTTTCGAGTTGAAAATCTGCAACATCTTTGCGGTCAGTTGAAAGTCCCGGCAGCAGACGCCTCGAAACTTGAGGCCATAACGTACGTGCAGGATACCGCTCAACATGGGATTCTTCATTCTGTTACGGTAGCGCGACTTCACAACGTTCATGTGTGAGAACACGCGCTCGACGTCGGCAGTGCTGAGGGGCATGGCCAACAATGACAGAGCGAACTCTGCTATTTCTTTGAAACAGCTTTTACCTCTTGCATCCGTGAAATCTAACAGTTCTGCTTAGAACGAAAAGCAGTCTTTGTTTTTTGCAATTTTCCAGGGAAGAACGCACAGCGATCTATACTGAGTGTCCAGGAGACCTACATCTCCCTTGAACAATCTGAGGAGGGGCGCATCCTTAAGGGGCGCTTTTACCTGGCTCAGTACACTCTCCAGCGAGAATGATTTCATGGAGTTCCAAAGCTGAATGTTGGGTGAAAGCCTAAGTTCTACTTGCCTTGCAGCCTCAAAAATGAAGACCCGGCATCTCAATTTTACATCTCTTTCTTGCTCGGTGTTTGGTTTGGACGCAGCCATCTCGACAAACGCACTGTCAGTGAACACCACGAGCATTAAGATAACAATATTTGTAGGAAAAATGACCGCATCTCCACGTGGTGAATGATGTTGATTGGGGCAGCTCTGTGGTGCTTGTCTGCGTGGACGCTGAGCCGCAGCATGCCGAGCCTTTCGTTCGTTTTCATCCATGTCAGAAAGAGAATGTGTGGTATGGAACGTGGTTATATACGCATTTGAGCATTTGACCGCAGCGCCCTCTCGTCTATAAACGTTGAGCCAATGCATGCAAAGTTTAACGCGATTATATACGCATTTGACCGCAGCGCCCTCTCCTGTATAGACGTTGAGCGGCTACATGCAACGTTTCATCCATGACATCCCCAGCTCTTGAGTTACTACCACATCTCAGAGCCCCTACTCGTCCCGCAGTCGTGGCCGAGTGGTTAAGGCGGTGGCTAGAAATCCATTGGGGTCTCCCCGCACAGGTTCAAATCCTGTCGACCGCGCAAACATTTTTTTTTTTTTTTGCCCTACACGAGCACGTGAGCTTACGAGCACGATCACGAGCACCAGCAAGATCGATGTGAGCACGGACGCCGGACGGACAAGGCTAGACGCTAAGGAGCTTCTCCCCAACATGTTATAGGGCCGCCCACACTAGCGAGAAAACGCGAAGGCACGCCGATCGCGGGAAGATTTCCTGCCCGCGTCGGCGAGAACTAGCGAGGCGGCGCGCAGCGCGTTCTCGCTAGTGGGCGGGCCTTAAGCCCAAAAACGCGACAAGCGTCTGGAAAACTCTACCAGCGACTCGGTGAAAAAAGAAGCCCGAATCCGCTTATTATAAGCGGAACTGGCCACCCTGATCACCGGTGACCCAGGACGCCACTGAACTTCCTTCTACCTCGAGTGCTGGATGTTCTACGGTGAGTGCTCACATTGTGCCTCGTTACGTGACGACCGAAGAGGAGCAGGCCTTGTCAAAAACGACCACGGAGCGTCATCAAGAACTTGCGTCTGTTTCTGCAACAGAAAGAAAGCTAAGGTTGACATCTCAGAAGCGACCCCGCATGTCGCAAACAGCCCTGGAATTCACGCTTACTGAAATTGCGGCCATTAACAACTTGCTTGTTCACACCTTGTGTCAACAGTGCGGCAAACCTGGACTGACTCTACAACAGTTGACGAAGTTTGGCCTAGCTGTGAAGTTGGTGCTAAGTTGCCCAGTTTGCGGAGATATTGCAAGCGTGTGGTCATCTCCACGTCATGAAGGATCTCGGGCATTCGAGGTGAATCTCCGTTTGATGCTGGCCACAAAGGCAATTGGCAAAGGCCCTACTGGAATGAATGACTTTTCGGCAGCAATGGGCGTTTCACGTCGTGGCTTACACCAGAAGACGTATCAAGAACACCAAAAGAAGCATTTCCGAAGGGCGTCAGAAGCTGCTGTCACTACAGCTTTCTCCAGGGCTGCCACCATTGTGAAAGAGCCGTACAAACATATTGATCCTGGATTCACCAAAGATATCACAGTCGTGTACGATGGCACGTGGAAAACCGGGGGCACTCCTCCCACATTGCTTGGGATGTGTCATAGAGTTCTACACTGGTTTGGTGCTTGACTCTATGGTTCTCTCGAAGTTTTGCCTCGGATGTCAAGTGGCTGCTCCAGATTCAGAGGATGAGCACTATGGCGGATGGAAGGAGGATCACAAGTGCCAGAAAAACACCAATGTGAAATCTGGGAGAATGGAGGTAGAAGCAGCACTTAACTTGTTTGGTCGTTCTCTTGAAAAGCATGACCTGATACAGTCAAATCTCGTTATTGCGAACGTCACTATAACACATTTTTCAGATTTACCAACATTTTAAAAATCCCCTTCCAAATGCCTATTGGTTTCAATGCAAAAATATTTCAGTACTACGAATTTCAAAATACCGAATATTTCAGAATAACACACATAATTTAAATGCTGTTATATGCGAACTTCACCTCACTATTACGAATTTATATTGCAAAAAAACGGCCGAAAGCAACGATGGATGGCGAAAATAATTTTTAATCACAGAAAGACGCGCATTTTGGCGCTTGGCGGTCTCCCGCAACATCCAACTATCATCATCATTAAAGATTGACCCGGGAAACAAATCCTAACCCTACCCACCTGACGACTGACGACATCCTAAACAGCGTTCATGAGCAGAACAGCAGAACAACTGCAGCGACGAGGAGAACCCGAAGGATGAAGACGAGGAGGCAACGGTCACGGATCAGCAGGAAGAATCGGTCTCCAACTCAGACGTCCTTAGTGCCATCAGCAAGTTGCGCATATTTCTTGCAAGGTGTGCTAGTGCGCACCAAGGCCGCCCACAGGAAAGTGGACGACATCGAATCGTTCGTCCTGCAGCGTTTGTGCTACACCTACCAAAAGAAGATTTTTGGATTTCTTCTAGTAACTGTGCCGTGTTCAATCGCGTGAGCGGTGCCAGTATGACCAAGGCGCGTCAACAAGGTGGATGACATCAAATCGTTCTTCCTGTAGCATTGTGCTAGACCTATCAGAAGTTTTCTGATTTTTTCGATAAATGTGTAGTGTCCAATTACGTGGAGCATTTTTTGTTTTGTGTTTCAAAATAAAATCGAGCGTCCGGATATTTTTATTGCAAAGGTAGGTCATTTTTGCTCAGATATAATTACAATTTACGAGTTTTTCACTATAACGATAATTTCAAAATAACGAACGATTTTCGCGAGTCCGATGAAATTCTGTTCTATCGAGATTTGACTGTATACAGTTGAACCTCGATCTAACGAACCCCGATCTAACGAAAATCGCGATTTAACGAATTTTTTATGTCTCCCTATTTTGCATTCATTGAAGACAGTGCATTTTATCTCTCGATTTAGCGAAGTACTTTTGCACCGAAGTTTCGATTTAACGAAGTCCTTGGAA
Organism: Ixodes ricinus; assembly: GCA_037355805.1. Classification (NCBI taxonomy): domain Eukaryota; kingdom Metazoa; phylum Arthropoda; class Arachnida; order Ixodida; family Ixodidae; genus Ixodes; species Ixodes ricinus. The sequence continues at coordinate 69,678 of JAZHYW010026656.1, forward strand.
ATCGCATTTGCACACATCGGTGGCTTCCACGAGAAAAAGAATTATCAGAAACAAACTTTATTGTCGAAAACTAACATAAAAATGTGCAGACATTATCTTTTTCACAAAATAAAAAAAGTACACACCGGTGGTGGTGGTGATGATGATGATGAGTAGCCTCTGCCTCTCGTGGGAAAAAGTCCGCTGTTACGTGCACCTACGCCTAACGAACAACAAATATCGTTCCGTGCATCGAGTGTGGTCTTCCCGGAACAATGAGTGGCCTACCGCACAAAAGAAAAGTTCTAGCTCTCGACATCAAGGCGAGTTCACTTTCGACAATCTTGAAATTAAAAGATAGCATCATATCCACCGTAAGTGCCAGTGGTTCAAGTACAGCAAAAAGAACCTGAAGACTGCTGCGTACGTCGACGTCGAAAAGGCCCTGTTTACTTGGTTCACCGACATGCGCACAGTAGTCATAACATACCAGTGTACGAGAGCTGACGAACGGTTCGGTTTATTGACTTTCTGAAAGAGTCGCGTCTCACTTTCGGTGACGTAACGTTAGCTGCCACTCGCACCGCGCGGACATAAATGAACGAGACCGATGATGGTCGTATACGTGGCACCATCTGTCGGCAGTTACAGGCGCTAGAAAGTTGAAAACGATGATGATGATAGTGACAAGTTTTGTTTTCCCACGTTGCGCCATCTGTCGGCAGTTACGAACGGTCCGCTCTGCGGTGGATGTATTGGTTTCGTTTTGCTTTCCCGACTGCACGCTCTCCTACGGTGCTAGGCACTGCTCCCATAACCGTACAAAATGCGGGTCGATGAACTGCATTCTTCTATTACCGCCACATTTTGTACTGGAATCTTATTTGTAAACGCTCACTTGCTAGATGTGAGGCAATTGGGGAGTTTTGGGAGCCTAGCAGACCACTTGTAATGCTAAAAACCAAAACCTCGGTCTAACGAAACTCGCGATTTAACGAAATTTTCGGCTCAAAAGACGACTTCGTTAGATCGAGGTTCAACTGTATACAACCATGGTGTCGGATGGGGACAGCAGGACCTTTCTTGTACTCACTGGAGAACAAGACTTACGGTTTTATACCCATCAAGAAAGAATGTCTGAACCATGTGTCGAAACGTATGGGCTCTGAACTGCGAGCAATTGTGGAAAAAAACAAAGGAGAGCTGCCACTGGGAGGAAAGGGCCGACTGACTCAAGACCTCATCAAAAGCTAATGAACTACTACTCGTTTGCAATGAAGAACAATTCCTCCAGCCTTGAAGAGATGCAGAGAGCGGTTATGGCGACATTCTATCACGTCAGCTCCACTGACGACAACCCACACCATGACCTGTGCCCCCAAGGACCAAACTCGTGGTGCAAACAGCAGCGTGCTAAGGCACGAGGAGAGGAGCCACCTCCACACAGGTACAAGCTTCCTCAACCTGTGTGAGCTGCACATGCTTCCTATATACAAGAGGCTCTCTGACCCAGCCACGGTGCAAGAAAGGACTTTAGGTGATGACACTTACCACTCTCCACGTCAGGCGAGCGCGGTCACATAATGTTCGGGGATATCCTCGAACCGCGGTGCAAGAAGGACTGTGTGCCTCGAACGCAGACACCATCGACCTAGGGGGCGCTGCGAGATCGGGTGCCCAAAACCGCGGACTCGGTATGCCGTGGTATGCCGCGTACGTTGACGATGTGACATGTAACTGTGGTGGGACCGCTTTCAGTGGGCTTTGTTTTCATTCGAGGGCCTGAGAATATCGTCCTCGAATATTGTCCTCGAGCTACGTGCGTATCTCGAGGTAGCGGCGACGACAGAAACGGGGAACGGAGCTACGGTGGACGTTTCAGAGGTACGTAGGTAGTTGCCGCTATGTCGTAAAATGGGCAAGCATTGTTTTGTTCCGAATTGCAATTCGGGCTACCGGTCGTGTGCGGAGACTGTGTCCGTGTTCAGAGCTCCTTCGGATCCTGCTCGCCTGGAAAAGTGGCGCCGTGCAATCCCGAGAGCTGATCGGATACTGCTGTCTAGTGACCATGTCTGCGCGAAGCATTTTCCTCCCGAGATGGTGTCAAGATCGTATTACGGAGAGTTGGACGGTAAAGTTCTTCTGGATGCCCCAAAGAAGCCCGTGCTGTCAGTGGACGCTGTACCCAGCATTTTTCCGGGCTGCCCAACGTACCTAACAAGACACAAGAAGCCCAGAAAACCACCTCGAAGAAGAGTACCTGCTACGACGAGCGTTTGTAAACGACGTCATTCGAAGTCATCTGTCACTAATGTGTCCCTGGAGTCCAGCCGGGCTTCCTCAACCAGTGCCGGGTCGCCAGCGGAAGTGGTGTACCCTGAACATGATGATCCACAAACAGCGGGATCGTGTAAAAGACCACGCCTTGATTTCAGCAGTACTGCGTCACCCGTACTGTGTCCTGAGCGTGATGATCCCCGAGCAGCAACAGAGTCGTGTGAGAGACGACGCCTTAATCCCAGCTGCGTTGCATCACCCGTGGTGTATCCTGAACATGGTGATCCTGAAGCAGGAGGAGGACATTGTGGGGGAATTCACCAAGATGTTGCAAAGGTAAACTTTGTTGTGGAATCTTTATAGTGAATGTCCTTAGTTCAATGCCTTTTATATAGCAATTATGGAAACAACTGACCACTCAAATACTTGCCTTCAGTGTTTACTGTTCTCTCGCAGCACCCTAAATTACCTTTAGTATCATTCCTTTATGACCAGTAGCATTGATATTCCAGTCACCAGCACCTGTAATTGGAATCTGGATGCAGTAAATGAATTGCATAGTGCACTACTTTGGTTTTACTTTTAATGGAGGAAGCAACGCTGGATG
>JAZHYW010026657.1:0-14555 GCA_037355805.1 Ixodes ricinus
CGTCCATTTGCCAGCCGCAGCTGCGCGTTGTTGTCCGGTCCGAGGAGCCCGGATAACGCGATACTCGCGTTATCCGGGCACCTCGGAACACGATGCTCTGGCTATGCAATCAGAGCCTACACAGTTATTTACAAGAGAAACTGTATAGGATCTGCTTGCATGGTCGGAGTATTGCGTTCCTTTTCCTTTCGCCGCCAACTCCGCATTGGCGGAGAAGCGGTCACGTGCGCCGAGCTGAGTCCAACCTTCATGCGGAAAAGCGATCTTGCAGGCGCCGAGTTTCGGGCGGTCCTTGCTTCTCGCTTTAGCGTCTGCGAAATATACGTCCTACACTAGAATCGAACGAACTTGAAGATTTCTTAACCTTTGAAAACTATGTGGAGCTACTTGGTACAGTAAAATCGCGTTGTTTGACAACGCGATCGATGTTTTAAAACATGTCCCCAAAGTCTGGGAAGCAGACAACAAGGAGGACGATCGCGTTGCTCGTGCCTGCGGCGCTCGCGGAGTGATACGCGACCAACACATCCGGGGCAAATCGAACCAGACAACGACGCGTATCTACGGCTTGAGAAGGGATGTTTCGTTGGCTACTTCATTCTGCCAAACACTGTGCAAATTTTCCGTAATTTTACAAACACTCTGTCGTAATTCTGACGGACTCGGTGTCCGCTTCTTCGTTAACGCACTAAAACCCATTTTTTGTTAGGGTTGAATAAAATAGTATACAGTCGTGTGCCAAAGAGTACTAGTAGAAGATAAAAGCGCTAAACGTGCTTTTATCGGAGTAAAGCTATACGCACTACGTAGTGCACCTCGACCGGAAATGGGTATACACACTAGGCGGAGAGCTCACGCCATTTGGGTCACCCTTTTCGGACGGCGCGTGTATCACTGGAAAGGATTAAGCCAGCCCCCGCCTGCGTTCACGGCGCTTCGCGGCGACAGTGTGTGGCTGCTAATTACAAAACCGCTGTTGCTCTACGGTAGGAGCAAGTCGCAAGTCGCTAAAATTGACTTTCGATAACATTCTATTGAATCCGGTGTCCGACGAAAATAACAATGAGCCAAAAATAAAGACTTACCACGAGCTTGTGACCGGCGGTTCGTACGTATTTGAAATCACTTTCGACGATATTGGAAGACCGAGGATTCCGAAACTATGCAGACAGTTGTTCGCAGCAGCTCTCGCCGGGCGAGAGTCGGGGGAGAAGTGAAGAGAAGATAGTGGCAGGGTTGCCAGGTAGGTTCTAGCTAAAACCGCCAAATGCCAGACGGTGCAGCCCAAAAGTAGCCAAATGCAAGAAATTTGTATAGCCCAAAAGTAGCCATATCTAATATATCTGCTTAGACAAAAAAATATTGTGCGCGCAAATGTACGAGTTCAAGGCGAAGGCACTGCGTCCGCATATCTAAAGTTTAGGAGCAGCTTGCAAGATCTGACGACATCTTGAAATGTATTGAAAGCATTTTATTTCAAACACAAAAAGTACAAACATTTTCCACGTGTTTTTACGGTCACATAGTTATGAAAAGATCGTTCGTTTAATTGAGTTTCGTTTTAAATGAGGCAAAACATTCTTCAGTAGGGTTGACGACCTTATAGCACTCGTTCTTCCCAGTGAAAGCAAACATTACATAGAGGATGTTTTGAAAAGTTGAAGGGACATCCTGTTCCTTAGGTCTGACTTTCTGAGGGACACGTTCCTAAATACCCTCTCCATGGTGGCATTCGACATGGGCAGTGCCACGAGCGCGATGGCAAACTCGGATAGCAATCGATACATGGCTATTCCTGTGGCTTCGAACATGGCCTTGTTCTGATTATTTATTGTTCTAAATCGGTTGTCATTTATTATGACTGATTGTGCTCTAAGGAACTTCCATGTTTCGCGGAAAAGCCTCCTTTGTTATATTCGGTACAACACGCGTTATCGGACGACATCGGATTCTGGTGGATGTCTTATGTTGCTTTTAGTGTCGCTTTTTAGATGCGGAGCACTTCGCTCGGGCCTACGCTCCGCGGGCCTTGGCGTCGTAGTCCGCACTCGCACTACGCACACGCAACTCTCATCGTTCCCTCTCCAACAGCTGCGCGTTACTCTCTCCGCTCGTTTCTACTGCTGCGTGCACTGCGCGTGCGTTCGCTGCTCCTCACACGCGCGCGCACGCGCAACCTCTCCCAGTCTCCTCTCCTTCCAAGTGTGAAAAAAATAAACGGCGAGCGTTCCAAGTTTCTCAGCCGCGAGCCGCGACGAAGGCTAGCGTAGGGGAGAACGCTAGGGGAGTCGGTGGCGCCATCTCTCGACGTCAGCACGCAACCGACTCTTCCTCGGAAACAACACGATGCTCCGCATCACCCCGCAGGTTCCACTCGGGGAGATGGTGTTTTTGTTTTTCTTTGGAAGAGGTGCCTCCTGTAGGAGGTTTGTGGGAAACTCGAGGAAAAAGACGCCGTAGGAAGAAGAAAGGACTTGGGGAGCATAAGATAAGCCACAATAAATACCAAAGCGATCTCTTTGGAGCTGAATCTAGGACACGCTCACGCATCTTCACACAAAAAAAAAATCACTTAATAAAGCGGAATCCGGAAAGGGTGGACTGTCGCTTTGTGTCTATGCTAAAATGTCTTTTGTATATCTCCACTAAACCGAGCAAAAAAAAAAAAATAAAATGCCGCGTTAGGATGTGAAATAGCCTAAAAATAGCCACATAGCCAACCACCAAATTTCGACGCCAAATCCATTACAAAGTAGCCCAATTCGGCTATTAACAGCTCCAATCTGGTAACCCCGGATAGTGGTGGCGGCGGAGGGGCGGGGCAGGCTATCTACAAACCAGGAAGCGAAAAAAAAACAAAAAACAGAGAGCAAAACAGAAAGTGGAAAGGGAAAAAAGACAGGAAGGGAGAGAGGTAAGTGCACAACACCTCCGGGAAGAGAAGGCCGTAGCGCTCCGAGTGGTTACGCCACGATGGTCGGAGAAGGCAGTCCATAGCGCAACTACGTGAGAAAAAATTTCGGCATCGACGAAAAATGAAAAAAAACGTTTTTGTCGAGCGGCGCGGGGTGTTCGTGAGCGTTTATCCGGACACTAATATATGAAGTGAAAAGCAGCAGACAGTATAATCTCATTATATATTATATAAATATAAACAGAGTATAACCTAGCCGCCGAGGCTGAGTGCCACCAATTTTATATTTAAGGGGACTATCCCCGCAACCGCGGGACTACGTGCGCAATCCCGCAGGTCCCCCACACTTTCTGGAATGAACCTAGATCCGCTGCGACGTTTTCTCCCCGCGTAACGTGGCTCCAATTCTGGTGCACTCGTTGCCAGGTGTGAGCTGCTGATTGTCTCAAAAGGGACGCTGAGACTTTCAGAAGGGAAGGAACCGAAAAATCTAGTCATCGCCGCAGGGAGTGCACGCGAGCAAAAGATGGGTCGACGACGTTAAGCTCCAACACTGCTGCCGCTGCTCGTGTGTATGTGCGTGTGGTTCTTTGATCCTTCCCGTCGTTTCTTGGTCGTCACCGCAGTCTCGGTTAGTTTTTTTTTGTGTTCGCTTGATACTACGGCATTTACGTGAATTCGCGGAACAAGTCCCGCTACGGTTTTCAGTGACCTGTGGCAACTAGCCAACGATGACACTGGTCGATTATCGATAGACCTCTCTTTGGGCAGAGAGAGACGAAGTTCGTGTTCAAGTGTTTTCGTCACGGATATTGTGGGACGTATGGATACGATTGACAGGTGAGAAACAACTTATTTACGGTCTTTCTTGGTCATGTGGGACGCGAGTAAAGTGCTGCAGTCGGGTTGTTTTGTTTTTGTTTTTCGTGATAGAATGGCATCTTATTCATCGTTATTCCTGTGCGGTTGCGTCGACATTTGTAAATATGCGTGGTAATATTCTAGGTTTTACTGAAAGGTAAATTAACAAGTTTGTGTGATTGTACAAAGTGCGTTGTTTGTGCTTATGTTTTTATTTATACTAATGTTATTTTATTGATTTTACCGCTTATATACTAGAATCTTAACTGTATTAAGGTAATAGTATTATCGTAAACAAAATAAGATATTCTGTTCTATGGCGGCAGCTCGAGCTCCACAGGGAGAAGTAAATTAGTTGACTGTAAATAGTACATTTAGTACCCCTGCCACACGTGAAAGCTAACTCGCGGTCTTGAGTGATTATACAGGCGTCGCAAGCTGATTTGTCGACCCCATAATGTCATTCGATCGAAATTACATTACTTTTGCCGTGTGGCTGGGGCATGATGCAAGAGTTCAGTGACTGCACGCGATAACATCGCTTACACGATCGTAGTGACACTTGTCTAGCGGTGTCCGCGTTGACTACGTCTACCTGATTTTTAACTGTGATCTGTTTTGCTGTGTCCAATCACTGCGTGTCTCGCCATTTTGCCGAAGTATTTCTGAGTAAAATATGCATTCCTACAGCAATAATTGCGTGACTCAATGCTTTTTTCTTATACGCCTACCTCGTACCATTTGATACCGATTATTTAGCGGGTAATATTTTTCCCGTGTAATAAAATATTTTTGAGACCCCTTGCTGTGCGCCGCTGTCATCCTAGCTAATAAGACACACGTATGTAACTAAAAGCGCGATACGACGGTCGATCCACGAGCGTTGCCTTCGCTTCGACGCGCGCCCTCGATGGCCTTCCTTCGCGACGTCATGAGAAGATCGCCACGGCCTTCTTCTAGGAGGTGTTGGTGGTATCGGAGCAGACTTGTACGGTAATCCGTTACAAGTAACGAAATTACTTGTAATCCCTTACATTTATCGGGAATTCAGTAACGGAATATTTACATAGTTTCTAGAGTAATTTTAAAGTGATTCCCTTACATTTTTTACGTAACGGATTCCTTCTAATTCGTTACATTTTTTTTAGGACCAGCCCCCCCCCCCCTTCTACAGAAAAGGTTGTTTTCATTTTGGTAAAGTTGAGCGCAGTGACGCTGTCACGCGAATCGATCAGCGCAAAGGGAGGCTTGGCACACTTCAGTTCCGCAAAGCCTTTTTGTTTTTGGCAACACCAAGCCCCTGAATCTACATTTTTTTTTTAGACCCTAACAGCAATGTCAAAAAATCCAAATAAACATTTCTACCAAAAAAAAAAAAGGAGAGGGGGCAAGTTATATCCGCTTTTTTTAGTGTCTGTTTTTTCTTTGCGATTCAAGGCGGGGAGAGGAAGAGAGCAAGTGAGTGTGTGCCTCTTTGAGAAGCTCAAGGCGGTAAGTGCACAGTACAAGAATTAACAATGTCCTTCTCAGTTATAGTGACTACGACCATTTTCATAATGTCACAGCACGAGACAACGCTCCGTCTACCCTAAAATCCTCTAAAAGAGATGTGATAATATGTGAAGGTGTGATTGCCACAAACATCCTCGTTCGTCGATGCACACTTATCATCTTCTCTTAGAAAACAGGATGTATTTTTTTTTCTGCTTCTTTCACCTTATCTGACCCTGTTTTAAGCGTCTTTTTTTTGTAGTCCAACTTTTAGGGTTGCCCACTTTATTTGCGAATTCCAGCCAGCTTATCTGCATCTCAGTTACCCTCTTTGTGAGTCAACTTTTTGCGAGCACTTCGAAAATGGTAATAGTCTTCCCTTTCTCTTCTTCTTGTTTTTTACCCAGCAGCACGCATCTTATCTCAAGCAGATGTTTTTACAAATAAACCATAATAGTGGCTGACGTAGACTTAATATTCTGGGCTTGAGGAGAGAGTGAAACTCGTGAGTGGGGCCATTGCGCGGCTTATTTAGTTCTTTGCCCTTCGCTGCCCATGGCATTAGCGGACGTCTATCTGGAGAACACCGGAGTAAACTGCAGTCGGTCCGTGCTCCGTGTGTTTTTGGAAGGGCACCAAGAAAGGTTCACATGGCAAACGTGCGTTTACATTTCCTTGTTTTAACCAACGTTCTAACCTAATTGTTGTTATGAGTGTCCTGGTTATTTTTTCTCGATTACTTATATTTAAATATTGGAAACCTTTTCTAATTCAACAACGTCTCAACCGAGGCTCGACCTGTTCAGAACCAAAGGAAGAAGAATATTGAGCCAAACCTTATTTATTATTTAATTATCACCTTACTGTTACCAACTCTACCAAAACTCTCGAATATCAGGCAACAGCTGCAGCGACGAAGCTTTGCTCTATCATCGAAGTAAATAGTACTTTTATTGCTTCGATGAAAAAGCTCAATGAAGAGCATAAAACATTCGTGAGGCACAATATGGCACTCCCATCCAGTGCCTCAGTTCAAATGGTGTTCAGCGTAGCAGTCGACATCTTGAGTAAGAAATAACGCAAAATGCTTGACGAGACTTTCGAGAGTCTGCTGTTGCTCAAAATACTCAAGGACAATAAATGGATTAGGTGGCAACAATAAGAATTTGAATAACCTTCTTCCCTTTATTTCTTAATTGAGGAAAATATTGTTGAAAGTAACGCCACGGAAGTAACAGATTACTTTTGGGGGTAACGGTCAGTTACTTTTATGGGAGGGTTGTAATTGTAATAAATTACAATTTAGCCTTGAGTAATTGTAAATGTAATTCCTTACTATTTTTCAGTAACGTGTACAAGTCTGTATCGGAGTACCTGCGCTTTCTTCCAGGTGTTGTGCTTGCCCCTAGATGGCGCAAGTTGTGCCATCGCATCCTCGCGTCCTCGACGGCCGGTTCGCCGCCGCTCGCTTCGCGTCTACCGAGGTTTCCTTGAACGCCGGTAGCTTCGTTGCTCTGCCTGCGCTGCCGTTGCTGGCTATGTAACGCGCTTCCAGCGGCCGACCGAGAGGAGTGAAAAGAAAGGACGAGCGAACGAAGAGCAGTAAAATGCGTAGAGGGAGAGGTTGGGAACCGACTACTGGGGTTACAAGGGGCGCCTTTTTTGCATGGCGGTACGGGAAAGTCACGTGATAAGAGAGATCACGTGGACACCAATGAAGACATTGATACCCTCCACAGATTTGCGTTTTTAGTTTGATCAGTATTGTCCTCTCTGGTCTTGCGATAGTGCTATCTAGCTATCTATAGTGGTAACGATGTATAGTACTATCGATATTCGACCATCGGATAACTATCGACACTACTATCAGTACTTTACTGCCGATAATCGACTATCGTAAGACTATCGATAGTTGACTATAGTGAAACTCGATAGCAGACTATCAATACTCCACTATCGTGAAATTGTATATTGTCGAATATCGAGAAACTATGGATATCCAACTATCATAATGCCATTGCTATTGATAGGGTTTTATTAGGTGACGTATGAAGAACATCCAGGAAATGTCGTGTAGCTCGAAGAAAAATGCAACTTCAATTGGGAACTTAATTCCGCATAATTATCGAGGAACAATCTAAAACCTTTGGGAAAACATTCATAAAACGCTAGAAATTCTCCTTAGAAAAGATTGACAATAAACTATTATAATTCTATTGTATGCTATTAAAAATCTATGAATAAAACATATCAACTTGATAAGTTATCCAAATTTTTTTCTGTTTTAGTTTGCTTTCCGGTGTGTGCCCTTTGTTTTTTATGAAATAGGCGTATGCCCGGTCCGAACGAGCAAGTAGCATCCACGGCACTGTCGGTACCAGTGTTGCGGAGTTGCGACTCCGGAATTGGAATGGTTCCGGAATCATTCCGCACTTTAGCGACTCCGGAACAGAATGGGAAAGGAATTAGATGCAAGTTTAATGAAATTAGATGCCTTTTCTCCGGAATGGAGTAGGAAAGGAATGGGCTCTGTTCTTTTGCGAGCTGTGTCGTTAATTTGGGGTATACAGGCTGATGGTGCAACTGGCTAGCGCGTGGTGGGTGGCTTTTGAAACAGCATTGCTGTGAAGGTGACATACGGCTTGATTGTCTCACTGGCTTATGCCTCTCGCCTTTCACGCGGCTAACAGCAAGAAAACCTGGGCGTTCGTGCTATTTGAAGTTGATAATAATCTATATTTGCACAAGGTATGACCTTGGCCTACGTGCTGAACTATAAGAAAAAAAAAAACGGGAGCAACTGGAATTTTGAGAAAACCGAGAAAACCGAAACTCGGTACGCTCAAGCCGCGGCTCGCTAGTTTCGTGAAATCGCTAGTAAATCCGTTCTCATTTCATTAAAAGATGGCTGCCCAAGAAAGGTCGAAGAGTCACGCTATAAATTTTTTTGACAAATTGCCAAAGCACCACGGAAAATGCTCGGAATGTGGGTACAGGTGCCCGGCACACGCTCGTATAACCTGAAGGAACGTGCCATTTGTTTTAGATTTTCTTTAGAAAAGTTACTGTTGCAGGCACCAGCACGTGTAACTATTCTTTTGGCATGAATATACTCCTTGGTACTTCAGTAATTTAGCAAAAGGTCTATAGACCATTTCTGAAAAGCGCTTCTGGTCGATGTTATTTTCAGCGTTCGTGCGTGTGGTACGTACTTTGCTCGCCTTCCAAAACGACGAACATGTGCTTGCTGGGCTAGGACCTAACACATGTAGACTGTGATTTTCGTAAACAATGAAATGTATAAAATGGGATGACCTGCATTCGTGTAGATCAGATGGCAGGTTACTGGTCATGAAGATCGTGTTAAAATGACAATTAAAAGAACTCCGCAACCACCAACCCAAACATCAAGTGGCAATGGAATGCATATAAAATACACAAATACACTGTTCATCTTAAAATAAATAATATTTGTTTGATAGAATAGTGCATAAGGTACAGAAAGACATCATAAAACTTTTACTTCAAAATAAGTTAACAAACGCTACTAAACAAACGTGTACCCTATCTTTTCTTTTCTTTTTAACTTTTGGAGTAGTATGCAACACGTTCAAACACTCATCTACGAGAGCACATGGGAAGGGAGTAATACAATATAAGGTTTTTTTAAAACTAAGTTTTGATTTAGCATAGTTTCTATCAGCTGTAAATTTGCATGCCTTCCCTCAACGACATTATTATTTTTCATGGTTTAAAAAAACTTTTCAGCCCTATATAAAATTTCTCCGCAATAAAATAAATTAAAGACGTTTTCATCACTTCTTCTGCAGAGAATATAGCACACCAACCATTTGACAGACCAGACAAAGGCTCTATCATATATTAATGGAGCTCAACACCTGCTCCATAAACCCCTGTAATAGCAGACAGGAATTGCAGTATGTCGAAATTCATGTCCAAATTCAGACTTGAACTTTGTTTAGACGTTTCACTTCTCGTCTTCAACATATCGGCCATGTGAGTGAGACTCCGAGAGTAGCCCGAGCTAGATTCAACGTCCGAAACAGAAATAGTGTTTATAAAAAAATAAATAAACAAAACACTGGACCAATTGTGAATGACAAATGTGACTGTGCAAAATGTCGACTATAGTGCTAGATTGTGTACTATTTTTCACGATAGTATTAGCGATCTTCTTTGGATGGATGTCGTATAGTGGTCAAAACCGGCTTGAGTTTGCGCGTGCCGCTCTTGAAGCTGTTCCAGCTGTTAAAGGATACTCAACTCGTAGCACGCGGCTATAAAGTATTCCGAGCAAAAGTGAAAATGTTTCACGTGACACTAGTTCTCTCGGCGCACAGCTCGCTCTAAAGCACCTTGACGTGGCTGGCCTCCATTACTGCCTGGAAGCGCATTTTTTTTCTCCCACGAAAACAAGGGTAAAAAGAAGCTTTTTCCCGGCACCGTTCCTATGATCTATCGCGGAGCACAGGTTGCTACCCATTGCAAAGGAACTTTTAACCTTGAAGCTGCGAAAAAAATAATCTCGATCGCTGGCGCCCGGAAAGCCACTTCGCGGCTGCCCGAGTCGCTCGTCCGCTTGCCCATCCGTGACGTACGCGGGTAGGGAAAAGTAGGGATTTTTCAGTGTTGTCAGTAGAGAGTCGCCTCCTGGAACCCTCGCGGCCGGTGTAACTTGCAAATTCAATAACTTCACGGCAAATTTTTATTTTTATAAAATATTTTGGTTATCAGTTGAGAAAGGGTTATTGATGCGGTCTGCAAATTTCCAGCCAAATCGAAGCCTACCGAAAAATCGGCGGAGTTCCCCTTTAAACTCTTTAATGTAAAGCGGAATGTCAACCTGCGACACCCCGCCCCTCCGATCACGGCCCGACCAGCATGCATCAATGTCCGACAGTTTACGTCATCTCATCCTGTTGTTACACCGCTGACACGCGAACACACGGTCACACTGTAGGGGTCGAGGACACGTCAAGCTGCTCTATAGCAGCTTTTTTCCTCGGTCTCCCCATCTTTGATGGAAAATAAAGACAATTATTATTACATCTGCGATAATTCCAGTCTTCTGTTCACTACGCACAACACTTCCACCACGATGTTGCTGCTATGTTGCTGACACGCAGAAATACAGAACCACGTTGAACGCCGGTTGGCACTCGGCACCGGAAAACAGAACCGAACTCGGCACGGAAGGCACCCAGGCAGCCGACAGGAAAACCTGCCTGCCTTGGACGCAGTTCCTGCGATTTCCATAACGTCGAAAACGTCGACACAGTTCCGCGTGGTTCCGCTACTGTAGTTCCGCGTAATTACCGCAATCCAGAGACGGCCATCGTACCCAGTGTACGTAGCGCTGCTGGCACTGCTCCGGAACTTCGCTGTTTCTAGCGGCTTCGTTTGCTCGTTTGATAAAATTAGTGGTAAAAACGTTAATGCAACCGAAATGTTCTGCACGTTTGGACTAGAAGACGGAATTACAGGCGGCCTCGCTGCCGCTGAAGCTCAATCAACTCAACAACATTTATTAAACAACGTGCGCGACGTGCTCGAAAAACGAAACCGAAAGAAGATGAGTCGGGAGGGTGCAAGCTTCCTCCCTTCTGCGTGGAGAAGGAGGAAAACGTCTCATTCCTCCCTTCTTCTCGTGTCCGCTTGGGGGCGCGTCAGTAGAAGGAGGAAAATGCGCCGTTGCTAACTTTTTCCTCCATTTTTTCTTAGAGTGTGGTCTCTGGTGTTTTATGGCTTGTGATGTTGGCACTCGCTATGCTTCCCCTCCGAGACTTCAAGGGTTAGCGGACCACTGCCTGGACTTCAGTCGGCGACTTCAGAAGCGGAACAAGTCCCTCGGCGGAGCGGTTGCTGACTGCTCCACCTCCAGACCCTCTCCCTCTCGGCGGAGGAGCTGGTATGAATGGCACCCAAGAGTACCGGCCGGTCTCCCCACCCCCTCCGACGCGATGTCGCCTATTGCCCAAAGACCCAAGAAACTGCAGTTGAGCACCCCATCTCTTCAGACTCTACAACGACATCACACTGATCGTTCGTTTGGAGCTCGTGCAGTGTTTTCACGTAGTTCTGACTGTCCCGAACAAAGGACGCACCTGCAGCCGCGAGCTGCCTGGTGGAAAAAGACGACGAAAAAGAAAACAATTTTCTGTGAGAGTGCGCGCCAGCGCGTGCTGTTGTTCTGAAATGTGACCTCGAGAAAAGCTGCTGACGATCATCCGCCTAACCTGTACATAGGATGTGATTAAATCTGTACATACTGTACATTTTTTTACCGGGGATCGGCTTCCAGTCTCCTGCACCAGTCCCGCTCCCGTACCTGGCATGAGTCGTCGCACCGCCAAACAGGGTCAACCGCTCGGTCCCGACATCATCCATCACACAAAACAACACCGTGGTTTTTCGTTTATGGCCAACGTGACAGCACCGCCATACAAAAATCGGCAAACACTTACGGTACATGAAAGCTGCAACACTGCGAAAACTGAGGTGTGACGTCGGAGCCGTTAAGCTGTCATTTCGGAGCAGATGCACTGAATGAACGGCAAAAGTGAGAGCGCGCCGGAGACTCTGCACAGGCGTTTCCTATTAGACCGAGTAACACACCGGACGGAAATTCCATAGCGTTTTGGAACCAGTGATAGTGTATGTGGTAGAGTGCATTTCGTGAACCAGCTAGACAATTGTATTAGACAGAAACTAAGGCTGCCTCGAGGTAATTGAAGAACGCTTCGAAAATCGCGCGCCCAAGTTTGAAATCATGGGAAGGACGGAACTGCATGTGTATCCATCAACCGTTCCCTGTCGTTGGATATAGCTGCCTCGAACGTCTTACGCAATGTTATTCGACACAAACCAACACCGCCTTGCGGTCACTGAAGAACACTTCCAAAATCGCCGACTCAAGTTTCAAGCATGTAGCTCCACCGAATTTCACGTCAGTTATTTCGCCGGCTTAACACTCACCTAGCTTTATTTGTTTTATTGCCGGGGAACCTTTCTGGCATAATTAGCGAAAATACATTGTTCATATTGTTTCCATTATCGGCAGTCTCATATTTATGTTGCTACGTGCCGTCATGCTGTCATGTGACGACGTATTGTCACGTGTCGACTCATTGTCACCTGGCGTCACAGTGCCAAATGACGTCAGTGACATCACGTGACTCACGGTGTCGCCTGACGTCAATATTTCGCGTCTCGCGACTGTGTAACTTGACTTAACATGACAATGTCACGTCATGGCGTCGGCTGACGCCAGGTAACAGGTGACGTGTAAATGAAATTAATGCAAAGTTGCAGGCAAGCTGGACAAAATAAACGACCGGCTGGCCTGCAACTCAGCATTAATTGCATTAACAGCGTAGCCTTAAAATGCAGGCTGTTCACCCTTGTTAGTGTTAAACTGTTGGCAGCTGATAAAACCCGTTTGCTCGACTGACATCTCACCGCTGGTTAGCTCAGTCGGTAGAGCGCTGCACTGGAAATGGAGAGGTCCCTGGAACAATACCGGGACCAGGCGAGTTTTTTAAGCGCGCACCAGTCGCCTAGTTGTGTTTGTATCTTTGTGTTCGTCCTGAACACTCCCTGTCCCCCTCTTCGAGAATTATTATCGTTTAGGTGACGTGATGCGAGCGTGACGTCAGAGTCATTTCGAGCGGCGTCACGTCAATGTGGAATCTTTTGGCGGAGTGCCGAAAATGGTCCGAGTCGATGTGGGGCCACGTCGCCGGCACCAACCACACGAAGTGTCGCACAAAGAGTTATCGCAATAAACAACAAACAGGACTCGGAGATTGTCTGCGCACTGCCTTTTTTCATAATGTGCGAGGGTGTGACCGCCCCTTCAGGAGGAACCTGGGAGCTGGTGTTGGACGAACAGGGTAATACTCTACTGAGTTTCCCCTTACCGTGCACTGCTGAGGACGGCATCAGCCATTTGAGCCCATGTAATGCCGTGTGTCACGTGACTTTCGGGAGGAGCGTGTAGAGACGTGATGCGTTCTCAGTCTGGGATTGCTCGTAGCCTTAACTGCGGTATATTGTTAGGTGAAATGGAGTAGAGCAGACGACAGGACAACCTGGATCGCAGGGATGGGCAGTACTTCTAATTCAAGTAATTGAGCTACGTATTTAGTATACTTTGAGTATCTTGTATTTACGATTTATTTACAAATTATGCAGCATATTTCTCGATCGTATTTAACGAGAAAATGTGTAGTACTTCAAACACTTGTATTTCCAATACTTGCCAACTACAATTTTGTATGTACTGTTCTCCGCAACGAGATCCGATTTTGGGCACTCTGCGATGAGAATGTTAGAAAAAAACCATAAACCTTCCTCCCTTTTGCACGCGATAGACATCGAAGAAGAAGAAGGAAGAGAACAAGCACCGAACTGTATGGGTAGAGTTTTAGAGTTTTTGATTGGGTGCTTTTACATCTTAAACACGACGCATTAACGACATGCTGTTTGAAAATACTTCATTGCTTCGATTCAACATTTTGAGGTAAAATTATTTTAAATATATGTAAACAATTAAACCAATGCACTTATTCTTAAAGTTGAAATACGTTTTAGACACTTCATCCTTGGCACATAAGACTTGGGCATGCTTTTTTTTGTCCGGGGTTAAACTTCACACTAAGATGTCAACTGTTAGAATAATATGTATTTCAAAAATACTTGAAGATGATCAAATATCCTTCTTTGTATTTGTATTTTATATTTAAATTATTTTCTGAAAAATGTAATCGGATATGTAATTATACATTTTTTGTCTAATAATTTTGCATTTGTAGTTCGACACATTTTTTATGCATTTTGCACATCCCTGCTTTGACATGTTGCGCGATCGCCCTCTGTATTCATCCCCGTCTCATTTCTCAGGCCGACTGTGCGTCTTCGTACATCTGTGCGCATGCCCAATTTTTCATCCTGTGTATTTTTTTTTGTTTTTTTGCTTTTGTTCTTCGGGTTGTGACATGACACCGCGTGGCTGAAGAGCGAAGTACAAGGTAACGATAGAGTTGAACACTCCCATTCGATTTTGTACCCGAAGAGCAGCGATTTTGCCTAAGAAGAGCACCGCGCATCCTCACGCAACAAAATATTTTTCCTCGATACCAATTTGATTGGTTAGACAATTAGAGAAAATCAAACAACAATACCCATATTGTCAATACCAATGCTTTCATTGATATCTTTACATGAGCTATTTTATTTAAATCGCCAGCTAAACCGGCGGGATTTAAAG